>JAXGGA010021619.1:0-16287 GCA_038373865.1 Uloborus plumipes | reverse complement strand
TTGGTCCCTAGATGAATGGAAAACCGTGGCCTGGTCCGATGAGTCACGATTTCAGCTGGTAAGAGCCGATGGTAGGGTTCGAGTGTGGCGCAGACCCCACGAAGCCATGGACCCAAACTGTCAGCAAGGCACTGTTAAGGCTGGTGGTGGCTCCGTAATGGTGTGGGCTGTTTTTTCATGGCATGGACTTGGTCCTCTAGTGCGACTGGACCGAACATTGACTGGAAATGCTTATGTGCAGCTACTTGGAGATCACTTGCAGCCATTCATGGACTTCATGTACCCAAACAACGATGGGATTTTTATGGATGACAATGCGCCATGTCACCGGGCCACAACTGTTCGCAATTGGTTTGAAGAAAATTCTGGACAATTCCAACGAATGATTTGGCCACCTAGATCGCCCGACATGAATCCCATTGAGCATTTATGGGACACCATCGAGAGGTCTGTTCGTGCCCAAAATCCTGCCCCATCAACGCTTTCACAATTATGGACGTCTATCGAGACAGCATGGCTCAATATTCCTGCAGAAGACTTCCAACGACTTGTTGAGTCCATGCCACGTCGAGTTGTTGCACTTCGCCGGGCAAAAGGAGGGCCGACACGATATTAAGAGGTATCCCATGACTTTTGTCACTTCAGTGTATGGTCATATCCTTCAACTGCATCCATTAAATTGCTATAAAACAGGGCCCGATTAAAATATCATGGGGCCCTAGGCCAAATACTTTTTTTGGGCCTCTGTACTGAGGCTTTACAATTTTAGGCATTGACTACAGCAATTTTAGTCATTTGGGGGCACTAGGCCATGGCCTAGTTGGCCTATTCAGTAATCAGGCCCTGTCTATAAAGTATGCAAACTCAATGTAAAATGGTACCAAGAAACCGGAAGGGGGGTGGGGAATAGCCCTGCACCGACCTCATAAATGACGGACCTAATGACCCCCCTAAATGAAATTGATCTCGAAATTTATGAGTTTTACGTATTCTTTCGTACTGACCGCCGATTGCAATATTACTTCTATTACATTACAAACCAAAGTGATTTTATTCAATGTTGTACATTAATGTGGTTTTTTTTCCCCCAGAAATAATTTAAAAGAAATTATTTTTGTTGTGGAGAAATGAATAAAAAAAATAATGGTATATAGTCATCATCATTGTCCTTTTGGGAATTGCATGCCTTTCCCCTACCCCCCTCTAATCCGCCAGTCAGGCAGTTTCTATTTTATCAAAAGATAACTAAAACCATCCCCAAATAACGGGCCTGAATAACGCGAAACAGAGCGATATCGCCATTAAAATCTAAGCACTGAACCTGTTCCGAAGAACAGGTCCGACCTGCTGGAACTGTTCCGCTATTAAATCCTCGCTGCTGCAAATCGGAACTGATTACGTAAATAGGTGCAAAGAACAACTCCGAACCGCTGGATCTGCTCCACCATCAAATCCTGTCTGCTGATTGGTTGAATCGGAACTGATTACGTAAACAGGTGCAAAGAACAGCTCCGGGATCAGACACTCGGAACAGATTGCGTCATGATGAAATACTCAACGCTGATTGGTGGTAGCGGAACAGGTCCCCTCGGAACAGGTTCGAAGAACCGCTCCGGAAGTGATCGGAATTTGGTAGTTGCCTTTCTAAAAAGCTCTCGTACGATAACAGATGGCGCTGCCGCCTCTCGGAGCTATCAGTTCCGATCCACTTCCGGAACTGCCAGTTCCGACTCCGACTGTGAAACAGGTTCAAAATCACAGCTCCGGGATCTTTTACCCATCTCTAGTCCTCTAAAGGAAGAGGCGATGGGCTGTGAGTGGGAACTTTCCGAAGTTTCCAATTTAAAACTTGCATTTTTGCTATCCTTTTGATACATTCAACTAAACTAGTTACAGTGAACTCTCACTTATACGCCGCCTCATTTATGCGCCTTTTTCACTTATACGACGATTTTAAATGGTCCCAGCACATTCTATAGCAAAATAATGATAGTATAGTTCGTTTATGCGTCGCTCTAAAGATAAATATTTCACTTATGCGTCTAATTTTCCCTAAAATATATGAAAATTTATTTATTTTCTTTAAAAAAATAAGCATTTTTCTTTACTTTCCTCTTTAATCTTAAGCCTTTTTATTGCTCACGGATGGCATTTTTTCCGCATGAACTAGTGTTCGGAGAGGGACAATTATCTATTATGCATCGTTTTAAAGGAAACAGTTTGTAATTAGGTATGCTACAACTTTTGTTTTCTCTTTATCATTATAGTTACGTTACAGTCATTGCCAAACTGTAGTAATATGTCCCTTTTCTATAGAAACATTTTTATTCACTCTCTCATTAGAACTTACGTTGAGTTGTAGTCCTTTAAATAAGCTTGTTCACTTATACGTCTCTCTCACTTATGCGCCTTTTTTGTTGGTCCCTTGGGCAGGCGCATAAATGAGAGTTCACTGTATTTAAAATTAGCATCGTTACACGTTGTTTGATACGGCTCAAAGCGCTCCTTATTATTCTTCCCCTTATTGCTGTCTTACCTATCACCCCCATTTCGGTAAGATCAGAGAAGCCCTGACGCATGCCTAAATACGCGGAAGGTTTTACCTAAGAAGGTCAGACAGTACCATACAAAGAACTAATGAGAGACAAAAGACAAGGTTTCAAAACATTTATTCTACAAATTCATACATAAAAGGTGAAAGTCGTTCCGTTTTTTTAGAAAACAAAATATCACAAGATTCCGTACATTGTATTAGTACAAAAGTATGGTTTTACTTCTTTAGCATAAGCGTTCTAAAGCCCTACTAAACACATACGACAGTTCGCGCCATTTTATGCGCTTCGTGTCGTCACGTTTTCGCGAACTACAATGACAACTAAATATGTTCAGTGCCTAAAACCTACTATACCAACGCCTCCTAAATACTCAATTCCTGCTGCTTTCTGGTTTTTAGCACAGAGCAAAATTTCGTGCTTGGTTCACAAAGCACTGCCATCTACTGGAGTTCTTCGAGAAAGAGAAATTAACGATTGGTTCATTTCTGAATTTAAATTTAAAAATCAACCAATCAAAAAATTTAATTCGAATATTGTTTGGATCCATCGCCAATAGCTGCAAAATGTCCTTGGTTCACAAAGCACTGCCATCTACCGGGGTTCTTCGAAACATTTACGATTGGTTAAGTGCTGAATTTAAATTTAAAAATTAACCAATCAAAAAATTTAATTCAGATATTGCTTGATTTATCACCAAAGCAACGGCATTATCGGTTTGCCGCAAAGTGGCGCTTAAAGTGGAACCATGTCGATGGTGACGAAGCAAATATAGTAGGCATTTAGTATTTAAGAGGCATTGATTATAATCGGCAGCAACTTAACTCTATGGAGAAATAAGCTAAACCCAAGAAAGGAAGTAGTTCCTTGAGCAGGGTCCGAATTTCGGGTGAAATAAAACCTTTTGCGTCAGAAATCAGATTAATTTGTCAAAACCCATGCTGATGAGTGCATAATAAGCACGAAACTGCAGTCCATGGATCGAAATAACCGAGTTGGCGGTGTGTTGCATGTTCCTGCCTTAGCCCTTGCATAGGGGCGGTTACTCACTGCTTTACACGCCTATGTTGCCTTAATTTGTCATACATTTCGTAAATTGTCAATGGGCAGTGCTTCGTGAACCAAGGGAGACATTTTACTCTGTGCTAAAGACCGGAAAGCAGTAGGCATTTAGTATTTAAGAGGCATTGATATTATACTAGTAGTGAAGTTATGCTTGAAAAATACATTTTAACACTAGATTATCCCTGCAGTCATTTTGACCCCTTTTTAATTTCAATTAAAAAAACAATTATGTGAAAACAACGACACAATTTCTCAGAATTTTGTGACTTCTTTTACAACATATAAATGCGTCAATTAATTATTTTTAGTCTCCCCCCCCCCCCATGCCTTATTCCTTTCCGGTATAGATATGTGTTATACCTGCATTGAAAGCCTGTATAGTGTATATACTTGTATTGTTCGCAGTCAAAATGACTATTAGGTAATCTGGTATTCATTTTTGAATGTCCATTCTTCTTTCTTCTGGGAGTGTTCAGACGCCATCGTCCTTGGCTACACAGCAGGCGAGCACACCGGTCTAAAACGTGCAAACTCAGTTAAACACGTGCTTTAATGTCGCCATGATGTGCGAGGAGGGTGCCAAATACTGCGACCTCATGTGGACTAGGGTTATCGCGAAAAATTTTTTTGGAAATTCACAATTTCAAGTGGATAAAAAGTTGTTACTATATTCACATTGTTTCCTAAAAATTTCATTTTGAGATTGAAAAATATTTTGGTATGATGGGATTACCTTGAAGTTTCTAGTTTTATTAGTAAAAAACGACGTTTTTTTTTTTTTTTTTTTTTTAAATGTAAAAATTATTTGTGAAGCAAAATAACTATTTGAGTGGAAAAATGGACCAATCTCACTATTTCAAAGAGCTGTACTTCAATATTTGTACTATTAATGCAATAATGAAAACGATTCTGCAGGATAATGGTGTATAAAAAATATGACTGACTAGCGATCTGCCAAATTTTTCATAACTATTTCTCGCAACCTAAAAGTTAAATTTTAGCCCCAATGCATTTTTTATTGATAGATTACTCCTTAAGTAGTCCATTTTTGCACTTAAATAATTATTTCTGCTTTGCACGTAATTTATACATTTTTAAAAAAAAAATTATCGTTTTTACTAAAAAACTTCAAACTTCAAGGTAATCCCGGCATACCTAAATATTTTTCTATTTCAAATAATTTTTTTTTTTTTTTTTTTGTTAACTCTGAATATAGTGACAACATTTTACCAACTTGAAAGTTTGAATTTCCAAAATTTTTTTTCGTGATACACCCTAATGTAGACGGGCAGTTCCGCCATCTGGATTTAAAAATTTAAATTGAAAAAAAAAATCAAAGAGCACTCTCTCTAGCTCTATTCTGGCTCTGTGGAACTGAAGCATCGAACTCGATCCGGTCGGAGCAGTGGGCATCGAACTGCTTCTTTCAGTGCAGTTTCTTGTGCCGCCTCCTTTTCTGCCTCCCTGCAAAAGAAAGAGAACAGACAGCAGTTCATGAGAATTTCATACGAAAACCGTAAATCTGTTCGTATTCCGGCGTCCCTCTGAGTTGGCGACTTTCAACCTTGGCCAGAAGCAGCGGTGCCCATCCCCCCAAGCCCCCCCCCCCACGATTTTCACAAATCTCTTGTGCTTTTTATTTTCATTTCTACCCCCTCTTTTTAATTTAATTTATTTTTTTGAATATTATTTATTTATTTTTTTAATATTATTTTTTTTTAATATTATTTATTTATTTTTTTAAATATAATTTATTTCATTAAATATTATTTATTTTATTAAAGATCATTTATTTTTTGTTTGAATTAATAACTTTTATTTTTTTTCTATATCAATTTTTTAAAAGTACTAATTATGCCCAGCAGGGGTGGCCACGGGGGGGGGGGATATGGCACAAGCTGTGCCATAATTTTTTTTTTGGGGGGGGGGGATTTTTTTAAACTAATTTATTTGTTTATTTATTAAATTATTCTTTTATAAATTTTTATAAATAAAATTATTCATTAATTATTTTTTTAATTTAAATTATTTCTTTAGAATTATTTTTTTATTTACTTATTTATTTGTGTGTGTGTGTGCTTGGAATGTGTGAAAGGGGAAAGAAAGCGATTCTATTCTGCGCACCAGAGGTGCCCATCTCCCCCCCCCCCCCACAAGCTAAATGGCGCAAATTCTCTCCACTCCCTCAAAATTCTTTCAAAAAAATATTGTGCTTTTTATTTTTACTTTTATCATTCATTTTTATTGCATTTATTTTTTTAAATTATAACTATTATTTTTATAGAAATTATTAATTTTTTAAAAGTTCGAATTAAGAGCAGAATGGAATCGCTTTTTTTCTCTTCCAGGCATTCCACCATACACACGTATACACAAAAAAATTAATAAATAAATAAAATAATAATGAAGAAATAAAAGAAAAAAATTTAAATTAAAAAAAATAATTAATGAATAATTTTTATTAAAAAAATCCGCGAATAATTTAAACTGAAAAAATAAATTCATAAATATTTTAAATAAATAAATAAATTAGTTTAAAAAAATTCCCTCCAAAAATTTTGATGTCGCAACTGGGCACCCCTGTCAGAATGCAAAATGAAGAGCGAAGCTGGTGGCGCGTGAATGTTCTTTTTATATTTTCGCCAAGATGGAAAGACGCCAAACCAAGTGACCTGTAACGGAAAAGCATCAACATTTTCATACACAACATTAAATGGTGGCTGAGAAAATCATTTACACAAATGGCCACATGACAAAAATAAGGAACACAGACCCAAGTAGCACAAATAACGTTTAAATGTTTCACAAACGTTTTAAAGCAGTTGCCACGACAGCCCAGACGTTGTAAAATGGTTGCCACAACAAGCATTTTTAACTTCTAAAAAACGAATTGTGCTACTAGGGGAAGGAAAAGGAGAATGGCTGCAAATTGTGCGAAGGAACAGGACACTTTTTGCAAGAAGAAAAGTAAGAAAGAAGAGTGCCGTTTTAGTCACACGAAAAGAAAAAAAAGGAAGCTCGTCCTTATTATAGCGATCTGCGATGTTCAGTCACAAAGTAACTGAGTTAGAAATGGCTCTCAAATTGCACTAATTTTCAGTAATAACAATTGCCGAAACTTTTTCGGTGTAACAAGAAACCTTTTTTTTTTTTCAGTGCATGAGATGTGCTCATTGATGAAAGGGATACTTCGTACTCCCGAAATACGTGTCTAGAACTCGTACTGATATTCCAACTATTTCAACTGTTGGGTATTTTTTCAGTGGGGCGGCGAAAAACCTCCTTGCCAATAGCAGCCCCGGTGCATTCGCCTGGACAAGGAGTTTTGGCGCACAGTTCCCCCACCAGATGGAGGCACCTGAGCTCTCACAATGCGACACCGCACTTTGAATTTGGTTTAGCCGAGAGTGTCAGAGCCAATCGGCACTCGAGATAGCTTCAACATGCTGCATGGAAGCATCTTGGTTGGATAAATACCGGAGTTGAGCATTGAGGTGTAAGTGCTCGGCGCAGAATCAGTATCCGAACCTACGGGTACAATTTTAACAATGTTCATGATGTGAGCTTAGGGCCAGGGCCTGGTTGCCCAAAGGCTCAGAAATTCCAAAAAAACGCAAAAATGACAGGAAAACTGCTTAAAAAACCCCTATTCCGCTCTTTAATTCGATTTTAAAGATAATTTGTTCAATATAGTTTGGCACAACTGTGTTTTCAAAAGTGATAAATCTTATTCAATGACAACCCACCCTTATTTGCTGAAAATTATAGTGCAAGCATAGAGGCTAAACTTTAATCTGAATTTCGCTGGGCCACTTTAGGAATAATCTTTGTAGCATTAGTGAGTTTTATTTCAACTTGCAAAGTTTTCCGAAAATTTTCTTTAAGCGAAAAGTGGAGGGCCGCTACAGGAGACTCAGCTTCCCCTAACGTCCAATGTTTATCGGGCCCTGCTTAGGGCACATAGGTATAAATTTCGTTACCAAACTCAAGGCACCGCTCATTTTGCTCATTAGGACCGAGAACTTTGTTGTACTGATATTTGGGCAATGTAATATGGCAGTTAAAATGGAGCTGATGAGCATTTGTTTCGTGGAAACGCACCATTCGTTGTGTTGGTATTGCTTGTAATGAGATCTATTTGCAACTACGGCTGGGATCTTGGCGTAATTCTGAGATCACCAAGTCAGCCGCCATAATAAGGGAGAGCCGAATGTAGCCAAGAAAGCTCGCCAAAAAGAGCCAAGGAAAGCTGGCGAAAGGAATTCTGGAGTGCAGAAAAAGAAAAGGCGATGGACAAACTGGCATTCAAAAGGCAAAAAAAAAAAAAAAAAATGCGTCACAGATATCTCAGTAACGCCCGTTTTGGATACGTTTTTCCGTGTGTTTTTTAATTACTGGGTGACACACATTTTGAATGGTATGCCCCCCTTTGCCGACGTTAAAATTTTTTCCCCCTTTCAGTGAAAAATTTCCCAAAATAAGGAAAACGGAAACGTTTCTATACAATATGGTTGCCTATATAATATGCGTATAACATATTATGCGAAAACGTATACCAACGAAAACGTACACTGTTAAAACTACAGCTTGCATGTGGCACTTTTAAGAAAGAAAAGTTGTAGCACCGGCGGCATCTCTTGAAGGGTGCCACCTGACTCCCTATGGCACCCTTGAAGGTGATATGAGGCTCCCTATGGCACCTTTAGGGTGCCATGGGTAAGTGTCACTGGGTGCCATAAAGTACCCATAGTTTGCACTTGACCCCCTATGACACCTTCAAGAGTGCCATAGGAGTCAAGTGTCAACCTTCATGGAGTGCCGCTGGTGCTACAAACTTTCACCCTAAAAAGTTCCACATGCAACCTGTAGTTTTAACAGTGTGGGCGATGAACATTTTGCGTAATAAAAGCCGCCAAAAAAAATGAACGCGGCGCCTTTTGAATTCTAGTTTCTCGCCAAGAGGAGCGGAAGGACCAGGCGGTTGCTTTGGCACTTACTCCTGTTGCACCGGCTGCCGAACCACCCGTTCTCGCAAGAGCAGCGCTTGTTGAGGCACCTTCCGTGGACGCACTTCTTCTTGCAAAACTCTAAAACCAATTTCCCCAGACAGTTACTCAGCAGCACTCGGTTACACAGACAGTTTACACAAACAGTTATGCACACACGTTACGAATATTGTTCTGCAAGTGTCACTTTTGGGTATGTTTTGAACATTTTGGCGGTGCAATCATAGACGAATTTTCGTTTTTGTTTGAATTTTGAAAAAAATAAATACAAGATATTTTACCAGAAACATAATTTGGAAAATAACTTATACTTTTTCATGGTTGCAGTACAAATTAATTTACTGTGTGACCCGTTTGTCACCACACATCGGCAGTGAGAAAAATTGTGCTACATATAAGAAACAAGAATTTGATGCATGAAATCATTCAGGAATTTTTTTTTCAAATGCATAAAAACTCATTTCGAAAATTATTTATTATTTAGCGCCGTATTGTAGAATAATGGTAACTCTGCAACTGGGTATTTTTTGGTGCGTCATTAAAATTTCTTTACTTTGAAAGAAACATAAGTAATAAAGTAAAAAAAAAAAAACATGGCTCTTGTAATATACTTCATCAAAAGCCATGTAAGCTGTTTCAAGGTTTTGCACATTATTCCGGTTTACAGTGCTATAAAATCTGCTCTAAAACGAGAACCAGAATTTTTAAAATAAAATTTCAACATTTTCCGGGGTAAAGCCCCCTTTGGGACTCCTCAGTGACGAGGGAATATCCCCCCGCCCGATTCCCTATATTGTCGCACCCCTAGAGTTCACAGCCTAAATTCGCCTATGGGTGCAATTCGATTATGCACCTAATGTGTTGGCGAAAAATGTTTTTTTTTTCGTTTAAAGTGCTGTGATCGTGACTTCACTTCACTTCACACTCCAGGGTCCCTCGTAACTACCACAACTCATGGTTTAATAGGGATAGGGCTCTGAATAGCTCTCTGTTCGTTTTGGACCAGAACAAGGGCCCAGCAAACTCTTGGCCCAGCACTCCCAGAGGTATCGTTTCACTTGGAGGACTTTGTGACCACGACATTTTTGACGTCCGACAGCCACCATTAATAAAGACGGTGGATCTTTGAATCGGCTAGGACCGAGCCCGGGACCCTCCGGTCACGAGTCCGACGCCTTACCGATCGGGCTACCACGGCTGCTGTGATCGCGACTGCACGGTCAACAAGTACAAATCATTATTTTTCAAGTTTTTTTAGTTTTAAAAGAAAGTTGATAGGGTAAATGAGGGTACGATGACGAATTTACAATTTCTGCAATTTTTCTATTGCTATTGACATATGGCAGAGTTAGGGTCACTATACAGACAAGCCGAAGCATCAAGCTTACTTTTCACCACTTCGGATCCAGCGCGTGTTATCTCTTTTCAGGCAGTAGATGCGTGGTTGCAGGCCCGTCATTTAGGGGGGCAGGGAGGGGGGCAATTGATCCCCCCCCCGCCCCGATGGGATCTGCCATCTTAGATCTTAGTGACGGGAAAGGGAATGGATGATGGTTGAAGAAATCTTTCCGAATTTTTTTTTTTTTTTTTAATTGCAGCTTTAAAAATGCTGTTTCAGACCATCTAAAGGGAAAGATGGTGTTAGGGGGACAGAAGGTTCGGGACTCTACCCCATAATTTATTGAAAGTAGAACTCCTAATTACGCAACTGGAGGTCTTTGATGACATCAGGAAAAAATGGGGTTTTCAAGATCTTTCATTGGATATTTTTGAAATTGTAGCTCTAAAAACAGAAGTTTCACTGATCTCAGCTTCTTTGAAAGATTCGAGGGTTGCCTACTAGGAAATTTCAGCAATTGAAGTCCCCGAAAAATTTTAGAAAATGAAGTCAGGCGCGATTAAAGGAACTATTTGTTGACGTTAGGTGAAGGAGTCCTCTTAACGACTGTCCCCGACCGATTTTTTTTTTTTTTGAAAAATAGAGCACAATAAATCTCCCCCTATCTGGTACATTTCGAAATTGAAGTTCCAAACAACTCTTGTTAATACGCTTTTATTAGTTTCACATGTGGGTTTGTTCGTTTGTATGTATGTATGTAACACTGAATAAAGATAAAATTCAAGTTCTTTGCAAACATAAAAGTAATATATTTAATACTGTTATTAATACTAAAGGCTAAACTATATTACAGGTTGATGTATTATCAGAGTTTCAGTTGTTTGTGTATGAAACTCTGAATAGAATATAAAATTCAAGTTCTTTGCAAGCATAAAAGTAATGTATTTAATGCAATTATAAATACTTAAGGCTAAACTATATTACGTGTTGATGTATTATCAGAACATGTAAACTTAGCGGATATTCAATGGCTTTGAAAATCTTCCTTTTAGTTTGATTGACTCTGCAAGCGTATTTTTAAGTTTTTAGAACTTTATTTAGGATTATTTATAAAGAAAAAGTGAATGAAATTGATCGAAAATTCCGTCAAAACAACTATTTACTAAAATGCGGTTTGAAAATAAAATTACGTTTTTAGCAAGGTCAAAACCGATATTTTGGTATATATAAGGCCCGTATATATACGAGCCGGCCGCATCAAGATTAAGTTTCACCACTTTGGATCCAGCGCGTGTTTTTGTGTTTGAGTGGTTGTCTTTTCTGGCCAGTAATCGCGGTTTGGTAATTTTTCACTGTGAGCAATAATTAGCGGCACGTGGATTTGGCAAAGCTTAGCAACGTGCCAAAACTTTTTTCTTGTAACCCTACTCCGCAACAATGAAAATTTGAAAGTAAAAGTTAAGGAATTGGATCCAAAGTGGTGAAACTTAATCTTGATGCGTCGGCCTGTCTATATAGCGGCTCTAGGTATATATATTGTCGGTTACATAAGTTATGATTAGAAATCTGTTAGCATTCGTGGATAAAAATATGCTTTTCAAGAAGCAAAACTCCGTATTTCTCTGTTGTAGAGATAGGGAGAAAGTAGCAAAAGGACCCAACATGGCGCGCGTTTGAGTGTGGCGCCACTTAACCCTTTAACTGTCAAGTTATTTTGATTTTTAACACTTTTCCAAGCACAAACCCGAGAAACAGTCGGGTTTGACAATTAAGAGACGACGATTCAGGGCTTTAGGCCAACCAAGTGTCCTCAAAAGTCATCGTTGGGAATCGACTTCGGGAAAACTGAAACATTAATTTGGTATAAAGCAGTGAGTAACCAACCCCAAGCAAGGGCTAAGACAGGAACATGCAATACACCGCCAACTCGGTTATCTCCTGCCACATGGACTGCAGTTTCGTGCTTTTTTGCCCTCAGCAGCATGGGATAGGAAAGTAAGCGGGTTGGAGGCAAAAATCCTCTCATAGAACCAAGAGAGCCAAAACAACTGGTAGCTAATGTGAAATTAGAATACCAGCGAGCGACCGCACTTGGTACGGTACAACTCATAAATTTTAACCCTTTAACGGGCACAAGCCGTTTTCTCCAAAGTTCACAGTTTGCATTATAATTAGAAAAATGAAGCTCATTTATGACCAAAAAATACTTTTAGTTTGTCTGATGGAACAGCATGAAACATGGAGTAGCTCACAATGGAACATTACATGTTGTACATAAACTTTTGTGCGTTTCTAGTGCGTTTTAAGTTCTAGCGTGGTGATATTTACCACCGCCTTAAAAAGGGTTAAGGCAGAGCCCCTTGCTCAGGGTTGGTTACTCACTGTTTTATACCCGAGCTCTGCCTTAAAATTTACGAGTTGTACCGTACCAAGTGCTGTCGCTCGCTGGTATTCTAATTTCACATTAGCTACCAGTTTTTTCGTCTCTCTTTGCTCTATAAGAGGATTTTTGCCTCCAACTCGGTTACTTTCCTATCCCATGCTGATGAGGGCATAATAAGCACGAAACTGCAGTCCATGGGTGGAGATCAAAGATCCGCCGTCTTGATTAATGGTGGCTGGGGGACGTTAAAAATGCGGCGGTCACTAAGTCCCCTAAGTGAAACGATACCTCTGGGGATGCTGGGCCAAGGGTTGGCTCGACCCTTGGTACTGGTTCAAAAATAACAGAGCGCTCTTCAGAGCCCTATCCCGGTTAAACCACGAGATGTGGTAGGTACGGGGGACCCTGGAGCAGTGGTTGGAAAAACTACATATTTTTTGTAGCGAACTACAACTACAACTACTTTCTTATAAATGTAGTTAACTACAGCTACAACTACTTTTTTTGAAATGTAGCGAGCTATACTACTTTTGAAATGTAGTTGCTACATCGCTACTTTTTAAAAAATAAATAAATAAAAAGAATACACCGTTTGAGGATCGACCGAAAAAATTCGAAAAGTGGTTTAGATTAAAAAATTACCTCATTCGAATATGGAATAGAAATAGGAATTGTTTTTGAACTTATTTGTTACTTTTCCTTTTTGTTCCTTTTTTTTTTGCTAAAATTTGTCCTTTTTAGATATTTTTATAATTTTTACGAATATTCGCCACAAGAACCACCTTGTTTTTTTCCTTCTCTTTTTTTTTTCATTTATTTATTTATTTATTCAATTTAAAGTAGTTTCCAGAAATCGCTACAAACTACTATTTTTTCGTATCGCGCTACTCGCTACTCTACTTTTTTTAAAAAGTAGTGCGCTACACTACAAACTACTAAAAAATGTAGCTACTACAGTAGTTTCGCTACTTGTAACGCGCTACTTCCGACCACTGCCCTGGAGTGTGCGAAGTCAGTCCATGGATGGTAATAACCGCGAGTTGGCGGTGTATATTGAATTAATTTGGCGTTAAAAATCGCAGAAACGGAATCGCTCGCACGCCAAAAGAAATGAAAGAGAGAATAAATGTCTCACCTCGGATTCTCTCCGGCAGCCCCCCGATCTCGCACTGGCTGCCCGAGTAGCGCGCCTTGCAGCGGCACCGGTTGATGCCGACGCACCGGCCGCCGTTGAGGCACGGCACGCTCTTGCACTTGCCTGGGGAGATTAAATTCACATAAATAAAATAAAGAATAAAAATGTAAGCATGTATATATGATCAGGGGTACCTAAGGCCCCTATATATACGAGCCGGCGCATCAAGATTAAGTTTCACCACTTTGGATCCAGCGCGTGTTTGAGTGTTTGAGTGGTTGTCTTTTCTGGCCAGTAATCGCGTTTTGGTAATTTTTCACTGTGAGCAATTATTAGCGGCACGTGGATTTGGCAAAGCTTAGCAATGTGCCAAAACTTTTTCTGGTAACCCTACTCCGCAACAATGAAAATTTGAAAGTAAAAGTTAAGGAATTGGATCCAAAGTGGTGAAACTTAATCTTGATGCGTCGGCCTGTCTATATAGCGGCTCTAGGGGTACCTATCCCACCTACAACCCTCTCTTGGTCTTTTTTATTTTTACCCCTCTTTTTTATTTTATTAGTTTTTATAAATATTTATTTATTTTTTTTAGTTATAACTACTCAACTTTAAACAGCTGCTAATCATTTAATAATTGATTAAATTACTTGATTTTTTTTTTGCAGTTTACTCTTGACATTCTGTATATTATCATCTGTGCAAAAATTTCTAGTTTTGGAATTGGCAACATTCCAAAATATGGATTGGAAGATGGAATTTGACTCATTTTGCCAACGATAGATTTTTGTTTAAAAGGCGACCTTTTTTTCTGATTTTTTAAAAAATATATAATCTTTTATTTATCGTTTCAAATGCTTAGATTATGTTTTGTTATTGTTTGGAGAATATTTTACGACACAGTTTGTGTGATATTTCATATATTTTTTTGCTGAAATATTAATTTCAAAATACGTATCTGGAAAATTGGACACGTCGTAACTCTTTTAATTTTTTACTCACAAGCTTGAAATTTTGTTTGTGAGATGCTCTTAGCCATAGTACTTTGTGTACCAAATAAAAACATTTTTGGTTAACTATTTCATAATTCCAACTGAAGGAGTTAATCTGTAAAAAAATATTAATTTTTTAAAAGTACTAATTATGCGCAGAATATAATTGTTTCTCCCCCTTCCAGACGTTCCAAGCACATGCAAAAACTATGTGCAAAATAAATAAATAATAAAGAAATAATTTCAATAAAAAAATATCAACAAATAATATAAATGAACAAAAATAAGGGTTAATAAATCCCCCCCCCCCATTTTGATGGCAAAACTTGCGCCGTAATCCCCCCACCCCCTTGTGGGCACCCCTGTGTATGATCTCTATTCAAATCCAGAGTTCTCGGCTGAACTCGACTAAATTTGGCAGGGAGGTACTTGGGAAGGTTTTCGAACCCCAAAGAAACACCGGTCCCTTCGAGTTTCAATTTAAGGGAACAAAAATATCGCAAAATTGCTCTTCTACCCGAAATAATTATCGGATCGCCTCGGTTTTAATCTCATGGGAAAAATCGGGAAAAATACCTTTTAGGCAGTTTTCTTTCCCGCTGTTTTAAAAATTTCAAACTGATCACTTCGCTAGGAAAAAAAAGATACTTGGATTTTTGATGTTTGGGTGCATCGATTTTAAATCTATATCAATAAAAATGAGTGTACAGAAAATAACAACGTTATGAATGCACAAATGAGCAGGGATACTGCAGACACGTGTTTCGGCGTTACAAGGAACGCCTTTATCAATGCAAAAAAGTTGCGAGCACAGACATCCAACAATCCGACTTTTGTCGGATGTCTGTGCATCCACAAGCTCACAACTTTTTTGCATTGATAAAGGCGTTCCTTGTAACGCCGAAACACGTGTCTGCAGTATCCCTGCTCATTTGTGCATTCATAACGTTGTTATTTTCTGTACATCTATTGCACAAAGGTATTTGTAAACTTTAAAAATGAGTGTGTTTGTTTGTATACTTGTTCTCTATACAAATCCACAGTTTGCGTCAGATTTTCATCAAACTTGACACAGAGGTTCCTTGATGCTCTAGAATTCTCATAGGCGGGGTCTTGAAATTTTAAAAAATCTAAAAAGCTCAAATTCAAGTTTTTGTCAAAAAATGACCCTTTTATAGGAATGTAGCCTATTATCAGGCCTATTTTTTTAATCGACATGAGCCTTTAGGTTACAAATTGATAAAATGTATGGTGTTTAAATATTAGCATTTTCCAACAAAGATTAAAATTAAAACAATGAATTTTCATTTCAAGGCTCACCTATTTCATTTTAGCATGAAATAAGTCAAAAACAATTGTAATTCATGTTCTCATTTGGCACAAAATATGTATGATACAGAAATTTTTTTTCTTATCCTCCTATCAGAGGAATTATGCAAAAACATGGATTAAAAGCCTTATACATGTTTCGCTTTTAGCTGGTGCTATTTTTCTGTGAACTTTCCTTGATAATTAAGTTCTTTTGGGAGTTTGTACCTAGAACTTTTTGTACAACCATTTATATTTGTATATCCAAACCTATTTATTTTTATATACCCAAATAAGAATAGAATTCTTCCAATTTTTTTTTTCCTTTTCTGAACGCTATGTTGTATTAATACGCACCCGGGCAACGCCGGGTATAAAGCTAGTAATTTATATATAAAAATATTAACAAATAATATAAATGAACAAAAATAAGTTTTAAAAAATCCCCCCCCCTCCATTTTGATGCCAAAAGTTGCGCCGTAATCCCCCCCCCCCCTGTGAGCACCCCTG
>JAXGGA010021618.1:0-16287 GCA_038373865.1 Uloborus plumipes | reverse complement strand
TGTATTATCAGATGAAGATAAAAAATTGCCTCAGGTTATTATTTTTGTTTATTAATGTACTGTATGGCTACGTATTTGATGTGAAAAATAAGAAATTGTTTTAATACTTAAAGAATGTTAAATCTGCTACCTAATTAGTAGTCATTTAAATTTTGAAATCAAATTTGGATAATCTTTTTATTTTTTAATTTTCTGTTTGTCAATGTTTGAATTTCTAACACTTGTTTCAATTCAAAATCTTTAATTTTGTTGAAAAATTTAACTGGTCTTTATTCTTATTCTAATAGCCATTTAGTTAAACTTTCATACATACAGTGTATTTAAACTCCCTCTCCTCCAATCATAGTTTAAAATTTTTTTGTCTTTATCTTTTGTTCTTTTCAAATCCTATGCCAAAAAGATTTTGATTTACTGATCAAAAGCACTTAAGTATTTTGTTATAGAGTTTTTACTGCACAATTTAATTGGCTTTTTCTAAATCTGCCCTTTGCAACCTGGTTAAGTGTAAATATTTGTCAATTGAATTCATTGTGAGTTTCTTGTGACCTATTTGAGAAAAGTTACATAGAATTTTGTTTCTCTACTGTCAGTTTTTGCATTTGTTTGCTAATAAATTTTATTTTCCTTGTGCTGTTACAGATTTATTATACAATATGGGTTTTTAAGTATCAATGCAGTATTTACAAAATTATTTTACAATCAGTAATGATAATTATTATTGAATTTAGATCTTTTTGACTGAAAAATTGATGTTGAACAATGAGGAAATTTTTAAAAATCACTGGAATTACTCTCGTAGCTTTCATTTAAGATATATAAATTAGCCTATTCATTTAGAGCACAAAACTTATTCTCCTTGTGCCTTTACAATCAATAGTTACTTTCTTAAGTAATTATTGCTTTTAGTGAACAAGGTAAATCAACTACGATTAACCGCAGAGCATAAATTTTTATTTTTGTGTTCTATTTTCAGTTGTAACACCAAAACATGTTTTCTAATTAGCTGTGAAACAAACTTAATTTTTTTTCAACTGATGAATGAAAGTTATTAGTACATTACCTATATAGTATTAAAATACTCATATTGTTCTCTTACTAATATCGCATTTAAAGTAATTTTGATGCAAGAAATAGTTCACATAGGAAACATTTAGATGCTAAAATTAAAGTTTGTGGCTTATCAGTTTCTCTTGAATTTTAGGATTACTAAGAGAAACATTACAGTAGCCAGAAGGAAAAAAAACTTATACTTAAATTTTCACAAATCGGTGAAGTTAATTAACTGCTGAATTTTTATATCAAATATGCAGCTTCAAAAAATATTGTTTAAATATTTAAAAAGGTGATTATTAATGTAGGAAATATGTATAAAAAAAGCTTGGATGTTAAAATTTTGCTGTATATTAATCTTTGAAGTTTTTACTTTGTGAAATATCAAATTTTTTTGAAAACAAACTAATTAAAATAATCACTCTAAAGTTAGATGGTACTTTGCATTAAAAAAAGTATGAAGGATCATTTTGCAGTGTTTGAATTTGGCTCCTCAATATTTATCACTCTCCGAAAAGACTAAGATGGCAGAAAATTGATTGAATAAATTAGAATTTGTAATGATATTTTAAGCAATTTAGTTTTGTAAGATGAATGCAACACTCTTTATTTTTTAGATAACATGTTATGATTATCAGTTATCAAATCATCAAAATTTTGTTATTAATTTATGTAAAATTGCAAATAAAAATAATCAAATTAGCCTGTATCAATTTGCTTTTGTTTCTGGAATGATTCATTTTCTTTTATTTTCTACAAATTAATAATTGTTCTAAATGTAAGTAAATTTAGTATGTGAAATTGAAATGCATTTATATTTCTCCCTAAACCTCTCCTCTCCTAATGTACCAAATATTAGTTAAAATTTTTTAGTACAATATTCAGTATTCAACTGCATGTTTGGTTTGGATTTAACTGAATACTCGGTATTCACTGCATTCCTACATCAAACCTTTGCTTTTGAGATATTGTTAGTAATTTTCTTTATTGTACTTGTATTAAGGACAAAAAAAAAAAAAAAACTTTAAATGTTTAAAATTATTATGTTTACCATTAATTCATGTGTCACCAAATTTCAATAATTGTTTTCTGTCTTCATTTTGTAAAGTTTGTACTTCTCTTTCCGATATCATTTCTTTTAGCTAAAGAGATGTGTTCCTGAAACAGGTTAATGAAAAGCAACAAAACCTTAAGACATTCATTGTGTTAGTAGCCTAAGCAAATTTTGCTACGTCATAAAATTCTTTATATGCTATTATTGATATTTTCTCACTATGAACAAAATGTATGCTTATGTGATGGTGACAAAGGAAGAGGTATTTAAATTACTGAAATAAACTACATTTTTGATCTCCAATTTATATTTCACCAAATTCAAATATTTTATTCTGCTATCAGTCTAAATTTTACTCCTCTTTCGGGCATCATTTCTTTTAGCTAGAGAGATGAGTTCACGAAAGAGGTAAATGAAAAGCAACAAAACCTGGAGATACTAATTGTGTTAGTATCCTAAGCAAATGTTGTTACATTTTGAAAATTGTTTATATTATTAACCTTTTCTCACTATGTACACGAATGTGATGATGACAAAGAAAAAAGTACAGTCGAATCTTGATAACTCAAAGTCTCATATTACCGACAAAAAGCTGCGCGTTACCGGAAGTTCCCACTGCTTTCTCAAGAGTCTGAGGGCTCAATTAACACTTTGAGATAAAGAAATATTCGAGTTATAAGGCTTACAGTTGTCAAGACTCTGGGGACTCAATGAGCACTTCGAGGTAAAGGAATATTCGAGTTATAAGGCTTAGTTATCGAGACTCTGGGGACTCAATGAACACTTCGAGACAAAGGAATATTCTAGTTATAAAGCTTACAGTTATCAAGACTCGACTGTATTTGAATAGGTCAGGAAATAAGCATACCTTTTACATCGTCAATTTTTATTTCACAAAATTTTAAGATTTTTCTGCCATCATTCTGCAAATTTTATGATCCTCTTTCAGCATCATTTCTTTGGGTTAAAGAGACGAATTTATGAAAGAGGTAAATGAAAAGCAACAAACCTGGGGATGCTAATTGTGTTAGTGTCCTAAGTAAATGTTGTTACATTAAAAAATTGTTTATTTGCTATAATTAATCATTTTCTCACTATAACTTATGCTAAATGTGACAGATAATGGTAAAAAAAATGCATTTAAATGCTTGGGATAAACTTTTACCTTTTAATAAATATTTTGTCAAATTTTAATGTGTCATTATTTTGTGAATTGTATACTTCACTTTTATTATTTCTTTTAGCTATAAAACTATTCATGAGGGATAAGTGAAAAGCAAAAAAAAAATTGTTTTAGTATGCTAAGCAAATGTTTATGTTTAAAAGAATGCTATTGTTAATCATTTTATTTTTCTCTATTTGTATGCTTGTAAAAGTCAAGTGTAAAAATATTTTACTGAGTGTGACTCTGTGTAAAGCAGTGAATAACCGCCCCTAAGCAAGGGCTAAGGCAGGAACATGCAACACACCGCCAACTTGTTCATTTTGATCCATGGACTGCAGTCCATAGATCGAAATGAACAAGTTGGCGGTGTATTGCATGTGACTCTGTAGTTAATCTGAACAGAGTGTCCTGGACCTACAAAATTTAAGGATTGAAAAAAAAATGTAGTAGGTTTTTAAGAGCCTTTTTTTTCTTTGAAAATGTTTCTGTCCTTTATTTTTATAATTAAGACCTTAAGTTTATTTTCCCAATAGCTCAGTAATCATGTTGATAATTACTTCTATTGTAGTCTTATAAAAATGTTATGTTTATATAACTTTTTGAAGTAGTTTTTAAAAATGTCTTTTAATTTTCACTGAAATCAAAACTGACCACTTGTGTTGAACGGAATTCACAGATATACATGCTAAAACAGTTGACTGCAGCTTGTTGCAAAAGATTAAGTACCGTACACCAATTTTTTGCATAATGAAGTAAAAAAATTAAAATTGTACATACTATACACAGCATTTTTGTTTCTCATATAGTTGTCTGCCAACATTTACCCCACCTCATTGGCAATTTTGTGACAAGGCCATTTTGCCTTGCTTAGCACATTTGTTCAACATAAAAAGCTCTGACTTCCTTCTGAATGCAAACCTTCAGATGTTGCAGTTAAATGCTCTTTTAATTTTATTTTTGTTTTAGGTTATAAAAATGGAAAATTTCTGCATTTATTTATTTATTAACTTATTGACCAAAATATGTTTGCTATTAAAATGTTAATTATTTATTTGTTTTATTTCACAGGTGGAACATGTGTTACCTCTTTTAAAGCGTGGTATTGGGATTCATCATGGAGGTCTTCTTCCCATTCTAAAAGAAACAATTGAAATTTTGTTTGCAGAAGGATTAATTAAAGTAATGTTTTGTTTGAAATAATTGTTTGAAAAGTTCTTAGTGTTTATTTTAGTACTTCCTTATAGTTACAAAAATAGTTGTTTTTTCCTTAATGATTTTGAAACTGATTATTTAAGAAGTTATGTTTTTAGTAACTGTTTCTTATATTAACTACATTATTTCATTGACTAATGTTTTTATTTTGTCCATTATTGTAGGCATTATTTGCAACTGAAACTTTTGCTATGGGTTTAAATATGCCAGCTAGAACAGTTATGTTCACAAATGCACGAAAATTTGATGGGAGAGATTTTCGTTGGGTATGTAATCTTGTTGTAATATTTATTATTAGTTGTTTTGCATGGTAAAAAACCAAGTCTTATGGTTATCTTACTTGGCCGCAGAATAGTAACAGTAAGACCTCAATACAACAGCAAAATATCGTACTGCTGTTGTTCTGTACTTGTGCTCTGAGCCTTCCTCTTTTCTTCGGAGCCATTGATACATTTCTGATAACAATTGAGAGTACTTCATTAGTACAGCAATTATTAAATGTTTGATTAAAAAAATATTAAAGAATCTTGCCTCTGTAATAAATTAAGAGAGTTTAATGTTAATTTTTCTTTAAAAAAATTAATCTATTTATCTCTAAAATAATAGGATGTGCATTTATTCTAGCGAGCAATTAGAATGTCCTCCTTCAATGTTATACTTGCTAAACAAGTTGTGTTCTATGTCATATGCTAATGTTATTTTGTTTTTGTTCAAACAGATATTTATTTAAACTGTTCAAGCAAAAATAAAAAAAAACTACTCCCATTTGATTTTTTTAAATCTCACTTAAAATTTTGGTCGCAGTGGAAAATCCTACCTTACTTTTTCTCCTAGTGTGAACTCTGTTGTTATGATAAAATAGAGTTGTAGAATTAATTTAGTTAGGATTAATGAATGTACTAAAAATTATTTTGTAAAATGCGGTGCCCAAGTTTCAGATTCATGCCGTGTCATTGGTTGATATAATCCCATAAGGGTCATTCAAGTTACAAGCCTGTTACCTAAAATGTTGATGACTTGCAACAGCTGAGGCAGGCCTGATGTTTAGAGGGATCTGGTTGGTCTACCCCCTCCTCCCACAATTTGAAATTTTATACTTATAAGTGGGCATGGTTTTTGTTGTTTTCCAATAAAATTAGCCCCCATCCCTTTCCTCTGGAAAAACTCAAAATGACAGATATGAGCTAAAATGATGTGTGATATTCTTTATGGGCTCCGTGAATTCACCAATATAAGGCTCATATGACTTTGTTTCACCATTATTTATCTGTTTTTATGTAAAATATGTAACCCAGCTTTTAAAAATGTATTTAATCCAGTTTTATAACAATTTTTTTTAATAAATTGCTCTAATGTTGTGCTGGACATGTTCGTTTTTAATGAGATTTTGTGTTATTTATTTATTTATTTTGTAGGTGACGTCAGGAGAGTATATTCAAATGAGTGGTCGAGCAGGGCGAAGAGGTCTTGACGAAAGAGGCATTGTTATTTTGATGGTCGATGAAAAAATGAGCCCTTCTGCTGGAAAGGACATCGTTAAGGTAGGTTGTTGATTAAAAGGAACATTCATTGTTCCTTCATACAAATCACTTGTTCTTGGTCGTATAATTTATTATTAAAATGTAGCTAGTTAGAATTCTGAACTCAGCAGAGGGATAAAAATAATGGTATTGTATTTCTGAATCACAGTATAATTTGTAGTTGATTAATTAATAGATGCTGTCTGATTCATTTTGTGTTCAATTTTTGAAAAATATTGCTTTTTTAAAAATTAATTAAATTAATATGATTTTTCAGGGGTTACCAGATCCAATAAATTCAGCTTTCCATCTGACATACAACATGGTGTTGAATTTGTTAAGAGTTGATGAAATCAACCCTGAATACATGCTTGAGCGTTCATTTTTTCAATTTCAAAATTATTCAATAATTCCTCAGCTTTGTGATAGTAAGTTATCATTTTTGTTATTTATTTTGCTTAGAAGAATATTACATGACTTGAAATTTATTCTTAAAATACCATTATAGAAATAAAAAGTTTGCAAGAAGAGCATGATGCTATAAACATTGAAAGAGAAGAAGAAGTTGAGTTGTATTATAAAATCCAAAAACAGCTAGCAGCTTTATCAGAAGAAAATCGTTCGTATATTACCCAGCCGGAACATTGTGTGCCTTTTTTTCAACCTGGTCGTCTAGTAAAGGTATGTTTGAATTTTGAAAGTTCCAAGTAATTGCTTGAAAATATAAGCATCATAAAAAAGCAGACCTGCCAACTCTCCCGTTTTTCACGGGAGACTCCCGTTTTTTGCTCCAATCTCCCAATTATACGTTTAAGTATTGATTTCTCCTGTTTTTTGTTCCATTTTTGTATTTTCTTATATTTTTTTCAAAATTGAGCAATACTTTCATCTGTAAAACATAGTTATTCTCAGCCCCAATAGATGGCGTAGCTATCAGCGCTGATCTGTACGCAATGCTCCCAAAGCTGTACCATTTGCGTCTATGTGGGCCGCCGAATACCACCTGCTACACATTTTTTTACCCATTTTGCGCCAAAGGTGCGTCAAAAAGTTCCATTAGCAAAATTGCCGTTTTATTACGAATTTATTACTGAAATCTGCGGCTCAATGACAATATTTTTATTTCTGTTTTATTCTCAATGTTTTGAAATCGTAAAATAAGAGAAACGAAGTGTCAGGGTATATGTGTGCAATCTTTTTGCATCCATTACAGGAATTGAAAGTTTAGCTTTCAGACAATTTCTCAACCGTCTACAAAGCGATAACTTATACTTTTTCGTGTTATTTTTCATCCAAACATTTTTTTTTTTGTAACGTTGGCAAAATTTGTAAACTAGCAATTTGTTTCAATTCTCTTCAGCTGAAACGATCGTTTTGATTTAGTTGTCATTCTTGACATTTACTTAGTGGGATAATTCTGCAGTTTTAGCAGACTAAAAAATGATATATTAAAAAAAATCATAAAAGTAAAGAAGGATGGCGGAAACAAATTTTGATTTTAAGCTATTGCATTTTGACCTCTAAATAAATTTTCTTTTTGACCTGAGCAATTATGATGCTCAAAAGTTTGAAACAAACATAAAGCATAAGTAATTTATTTTTAGAATTAAATTTTAAAAAAAGGAAAAATACATATGAAACTTGAAGCATGGTCATAATTTTTTGAATATTTTACTGAAGTAAAATTATGTATACTCATTTAAAAATGTATATTTATTTTGTCAAATAAGCAATCATTTAAATTTCCTTAATTGGTATTCAAAAATAGTTTCATAAATGTGTACATTTTGAAGTAGTTCATTACATGTTATTGCTGTTAAATAATTAATGCATATTATTATTTTTTGAAATGAAATTGTTCTAACACAACAATGAACTGTCAATACTGAGGCTTGCTAGCATGCAAAGCTTCTTTTCCAGGCCTATTTTTTTCCCCAAAAATTTTTCGGAGGGGGGGGGCGGTCAAAGAGTACTCAATGGATATTATATTGAACAACAAAATCACACATACATAAACCCTTTTCTATACACACACACAGTTGAAGAATCTTTAAGAACTACCCTGGAATGGTAACGAGTTAATATATGATGTTACATTAGTCTACTTAAAGCTGGAAATACTTGATAAGAGTTTTTTCTTCATTATAAGCATGGTTTAAAATCTCCCTTTTTCTCCCTTGAAGCTTTGGCCAGATCTTCTGTTTTTTCATTTCATAAGGTTGGCAGGTCTGAAAAAATGAATGACTTAGAAAATGATTCAAACTTACAGTGCGACTCCATTATGGTGATAGATGCTCATTGTTAGTATATAAACATTGCATACAGCACAGTAGAGATGAGCCGGGCCCGGCCCGAGCCCGAGACGGACTCGGGCCCTTTAACTTCAAGCAACTTTCGGGCTCGGGCTCGATCTCATATTAAGATAGTCAGTTTTTATACAAATACATCGTTCACAGAATAAAATATTGGGGTACTTAAAGAGCGTGAGAGTAGTTTTTCTTAATGGCAGCAATAATAATAATAATAATTCAAAAATATAGCACCCACTTATAATATATTTGCGATTGCTATTACGATATACCATATGGCAGTGCATCCCAAGTGGAAATTAAAAATATATATTGATACACTCGGGCTCGGGCCGGGTCGGGCTCAAAATAAGACAATATCACTCGGGCGGGCTCGGATTAAAAATTCTCGGGCTTGCGCGGGCTCGGGCCTTCAAAAGTGAGCCCGAACTCACCTCTACAGCACAGCTTGTATCCGTCTCCGATCGTAGTCTTCTGTTCTTAACTTAGTTTTCTATTTTTTTTATCTGTTGATTGTGCTGTGTATTTCCTACCCTAAGAAATAAATCTATAGTATTGTGTGTAAAAAACAGTAGCATACCTAAGAGGTCCACCGCCATGGCGAACTTAAGAAATTGCGCCCCCTCTTGTAGTTGACTTAACCACTGTGAGCTCCCAAAACAATTCCTTATTTGGAAAATTTAAAACAATATTGCAACTTTAATATTCCTGTTTTAAATATTTTAATGATGCCCAATTCTCCTTCTCATTAGACGTTTCATTTAACTCTACATCATATTCTTAAGAGTTTTTTACTTCCTTTTACGTAGTAAAGGAAGTATTGTGATCACGAAAAGAATTTCACTCAAATTTCGGTCTAAAGTTTGACTTTGCTCACCCCTGAATGAATGTCGCGTAGTTTTTTCGACCTGTCAGCACGTGCATATGTACCTAACAACATACAAAGAGCCGAAAAATCAATTTCGACCACCCCCGAGTAAATTACGACGAGTTTTCTCGTGACGTCTGTATGTGCGGATGTATGTGCGTATGTGGCTCGCATAACTCAAAAACTATATGCCGTAGAAACTTCTAGCTTGGTATGTAGGCTCTGAGGGGGGTCTAGTTGTGCACCTCCCCTTGTGGTTGCATTTGAATGTTCCCAAGGGTTGTTTTACCCTTTTTTTGGAGTAAATTTGTTAATTTCAATGCAGACTCAAGTGATATGAATTGGCGCGACCACTTGGCGATATGTCGCCAAGTGTTTGACGCCAACTTGGCGACAAATTTGGCGAAAAAATTATTTTTTGAATTTGGGTTCAACTTGGCGCTATTGGCGATATTTTGCGAAAAATTCACTAAATGATATTAAAATCAGGAATATTTAGAAAAATAATCATTGTAAAATATTTTTTGCATTGTTTCGTGGTAGATTAGGGGAGTAAATATTTGAATTGTTACCTTGCTCACTCCAAGCACTTTTTTAACACTTAAGGCAACTACTAAGAAATTTACACGTAAAAGGAAGTAGTGTGGGGTCCATACCAGATTTTTTTCTTTAATATTTTTTCTGCTACTAGAAACAGAACCCCCTTTTTTTATCTGTCAAAATGCTGCCACTTCCAGCTGCTGCGCCTGTGGCAAGAGTCACTTCTTCCAACCACTGATGAAAAATGTTTCATAAGTGCTGAAACCTTCAGTCTGCAGTGCCTTAGCAGTAAAACTTCATTTAGTAAAAATTTATTAGAAATGTATTTTTAAGATTCATTTTTAATTGAATGGTCTTCATTTTATTCCCCCTCCCTCTCTTTGTACTCCAGTTGCCTTCATTGATCCTTCATTTGTTTTTCAACAGTTTAATTGCAACTTCAATTGCTCGTACTACATCTGTACTTTTATTCATTTTTTTATTTTATTTATTTGTTTAGGTATTTTTTTACTTCAGGCCAGTTCATATTCATTAAAAAGACTTGAATAAGTGTGATGAAACATGGAGGGGGAAAAAACAACTTCATGATGTAATGTAGTATGCCAAATGATGCACCACCTCTCCTCGAGGCAAAGTGAATGGAATTTTTCGCAGGGCCGCCATATAATTTTGCAGGGTTTTTGGCACCTTTACCACATCAATCATAGCTCGGCAATGCAAGACCATAAGTTTTATTTATTTTTGTCTGTTAATATTGTCTAGCCAAATTTTGGAAGAGCAAATTTTTTTTAGCTACTAGGTCCAAAATTAAATCAACTTCTTACTTCCATTTCACTCAGGGTAAAATAGAAAAATTGATTGATTAGGAGAACCGGATTTTGGTCAGTGATTAAACTGCAAATTGCAATAGTAGTAGTACTTATTTCAAAAATCTGAGCAATCAAACAATATTCTCTTGAATGAATGAATTCTCTAAAAAATGAATTTTCTAAATAATCTTTTAGGTGAAGAATGGTGATGATGATTTTGGATGGGGAATAATAGTTAACTACCAAAAGAAGACACTTTCTATAGTAAGTATATTTTGTTTATGTTAGTGTAATAAAAAGCTTTTAATGCCAACAAAAATTATCCTCAAGTGTTGGAGGGAAGTGTGAGCAATATAGTTGTATCACTATTGACAGTATACCATTCAAAGCAAATAAATGTAGCAAAATGTGAAAATGCATGGAATGTACCAACAGCCCAGTTATAACATCCAATGACTACAGTTTTGTCCTTGTTATGGGCCTAATAAGTGACCCTTCAAACTGGTAGCTAAAACTATATCAGAGCCAATATTTTGAAAAGTGCCAATTTGAAGTTGGAGTTTCCTGATTAAAAAATTTTTTTGCAGAAAAAAATTAATATTGGATTTTAAGTCTAAATTGGGTCTAAATGCAAGAAAATAAAAGGGGGGAGGTCAAGGAAGTTATTTACCCCTCCTTAGATTACTCACTTTTAAGCCGTTACAGATCTGATGAGTGTTGCAGATCTGATGTTAAAATGAGCTACTTATCTGAGTTTGCTTTCAGTCTTCATTAACATCTCTAAAAATGATATCATTTCCTTGCATTTTTAACATAGAATTAAGATAATTATATTAAAAGATATATATTAGCTAAAAAATCAAATTTTATTATAAAAAAACATTTCTTGGAAATAAAAATGAGCAGTAAGGTCTTTAGATAAAATAAATTATGAGATTACCAAATCCAAGATAATAAAATATTTGTTTTGTTTTGAAACAACACACAACTTCAACCTTTTCAACCCACAACTCTGCTGCTTGCTTTTCTTTAATTAGTTGCAGGAAATTTAATTTCTTGATCAGAAATTCAAATTTAGCATGCTAGTTATTATCTAGCTATTTAGCAAAGTTATGAGAAATTGAAGCACCAAAACAATAAAAAAATAAAATAATAATAATTAACTTAATTTCTGCAAAATAATTCTGCAAATTCTTCTGCTGTCAATTTTTCTTATTTTACTAACTTCTATTACTTCTATTGTCAGGTTATACAAACCACAAATGAAGTAATTGTACTAAAACTCATTGCTTTTCATTTTTTAAGAACAAAAATATGCAATATATATGGCTAAAACCTATGTTTTTTGCTGTTTAATAATTCTGAAACGTGAGAGTTAGTTCGGTAACATATTCGCTGTTTTTCAATGTTACCGCTCTTACTGTTACCGATCTGACAAACCGCCAAAGATTATTTTTTATTTCCGAGTCGATCGCTCTAAACTAAAATCAAACATGTGGGTTTTCACTTGTAATAAAGGACTATACTTATACATAAAGTAACTTTTAAAATAATAAGAACTGCGCATTTTAGCGCGTGTTACCGATCTGATGACTTAAATGACACACATTTTATAATATCACTTTAAAACATCTTACCTGCAATTTTAGATGCATAAATGCAAATTTTTAATTGCGATGCAATAAAACATCACACCAGGTACTCAGTATTTCGTGGTATCGGTGCAGGAAATGATTTTGGGAGCCTAAATATAGATCGGAAGTTATTGTTACTGCTCTGACGCGGAACTGTGGGACACGCTTATTTTAGAAAATCAGAATATCGTCTAGAAAATCAGAAATCGATTAAAACAAAAATGAAGTAAAGTATTAACAAAGGGGTAAAAATAGAATCGTTTTTTGTGCAAATGTGTTTTTTTTTTTGGGGGAAATTAGAAAGTGCGCATGACCTGTTTGCATTCTAAGCTTTGCTACTGGGGACACGTTACCGATCTGATTTTTGACATATAAAAGAAATATTTTCTGAAGAAAAAAATTTTTTTTTCTGATGTTATTAGATGAAATGAAAGCAGAACCTTATCTTCTTTCTGGGGAAAATTATTTTTTTAACTAGTTATTGAAATACCAGTGAAAATTCTCTTGGAACTCAAATTGGCACTTTTCCAAATATTAGCTCACCACCCAGTTTGAAGTTTAATCTCAGCTTCAGTTATTTGGAATTTTGTAAATATTTTAACCATTTTGAAAGTTAAAAGTTATTTTAACTGAAGCTAATGTAAATTAGCTTTAATATTATTATAGAAACATTTTACATTTTAAGTTTGATTTTAGTTCTTAATTTTTTTTAATTTAAATTATTTATTTAATTTAATGTATCCAATACAGTTAGATAGAAATAATGTTAACAGTGCACATTAAACCTTTAAAAATGTTATTTGGACCTGCTCTGAAACCACAAATTTCTGCTCCAGAATTCAATTTAAAGCTCTCCAAAAGTGCTCAAAATATTTATTTTGATTTTCCACCCCTGATTACAGTCAAACCAGTTTATCCCAAATCTATCTCCTAAATCTCTATGTCCGAAATTTTCAATTTTCCTGCATTTACAGCCTGAAAACATGTATCTCTCTTACCTTCTTACTTATATCCTAAGAAAGAAGACACAGTAGGTGTGAATAGTAACTTAAATGTACTTAGCAAAAAAAACACAGAAATCTGAACATTTTTCAATACAAAGTCAATGAAAGATTTTTCTTTCTTAAAATATCTAGGAACTTGTTTACTATTTAGCAGAATTTTTAAAGATTGCATTATTCCTTTCACTTTTGCTCCACTTGCTCATTTTTATAGCTTATTGAAACATCTGTACCTTGAATTTTTATTTATTCCTATGAAATTTCAGTGATAGGTGCAAATGAGTTAAAAGAGTTGGGGAGTGCAGGTGGGGCAATTTTTATCTCATTGTTTGTCATTCAAAATGCTGCAATTTTTAATATAACAGATATTTGAGGTATAATTTTGTGGGAACATTCTTTGAGGTAAACAGAGAAAATATGCTACAAATGTAGAGAAATTAAAACCAAGAGAGAGGTGCTTGAAAAGAGCAGGTATCAAATAAGGACTAAACAGATTCAACTACCTTCACTCCGACTAATAATGCAAGTTTCAAAAATTTTACTAATTGTTTTTTTAAACTTTTCGTGACACCTTCCGTTCAGAATTTTAATCTGTTGCCTTCAGTAAATATCATGAATTTCTAACTATAGGAACACAATAAAGATCCTGTTGTTTTCTATGTTGTGGATGTCTTGTTAGAAGTCTCTCGTGAGAGTGCAGATACAAAAGTTACTTCCAACTTAAAGCCACCTCCAGCTGGAGAAAAAGGAGTAATGCAGGTATAGTTGTGTTTCCTGAGAAAATTGATTACATATACAACGGTGTCTGTGATTATGTGTTTGATTATATTAGTTGATTTTATATAAAAAATTATAAATATATATACATTTTTTATACTTGTAGTTTGTTTTATAAACACAATTTTTATTTAAAAAATAATCAATATTTCACTTTTTTACTTTTACAGGTTGTTCCAATCAAATTAAACTTGATACAACAATTGAGTTCAGTGCGTGCGTATTATCCTGAAGATTTAAGACCGTTGGATAATAGGATGAAAGTTTTAAAAACTATTCAGGTAAGCTAGATTGAAACATTTAATTATAAGCTAGATTGAAACAGGGCTACCGCCGAACTTCAGTTTTTTTTTTCTTTGGCAAATCCTAGAACTCCACCAAGAAATTTTTTTGAATGATATGCCATATTTTAATTTTTAATTGAAATAACTAAACTTGATTATTTATTATTCATTTCTTAGCTCATGAAATTTAGCTGTACTTCATATTTGAATTTTATATATTTATTTTTCTTTAAACAATTTAAAAGATTTGTAAATCTAAAAAATCTTTGTAAGAATCCTATATTTGATTTGATTATTCATCAGTTATAGATTTTTGCTTTCTCAAAGAATTTTCACTCAAAATTCGGCTTAAATTTCCCTTTTTACTCACCCCCGAATAAATGCTGAGTATTTTTTTTTTTTTATTTATTTGTCTGCACATGCATGTGTACCTAAGAAAATATGGACGTCCAAAATATTAATTTTAATGATCCCAAATTTCAAATTTTATTATTGCGAGTTTTCTTCATGCAAACGCATACCTCAAATAACTCGAAAACGGTGCACATAGAGAGAGGGTTGAAATTTTGTATGTTGTCTTTGTGGGCTCTAGTTCAATTCTTCTTTTGGTTGCATTCTGCTTTTTCTAGAACGGTCTTAACACTCTTTGTGTGACAAATAAATGTTAATTTCAATGCAGATTGAAATAATATCATTAGTTGGTGACCACTTGGTGATAATATTGCCAAGCTTTTGACTTTAGCAGAAAAAATGAACTTTTAAATTTTTGTCTGTTTGGTAAGATTACCATATAATTAGTCATAAAATTCTCAAATTAAAAAAAAAAAATACTATAACAGCTTTTCCTGCATCAGTTGGAAACAAGTTAGAGATGTAAGCCTTTTATTTATTTATTTATTTATTTTGCTCACTCTAAGGCATTATTACTATGTATTATTCCTCTTACATGTTCCATTTAGTTTTTTTGCCCCCAAATCTCACCACAGATGCTAACAAAAAGCGTAGAGTTTGCCTCTATTTGCAATCTTTATATATACTGCAGGTGCAGAAAAAGTTATTCATTTAGATAGTATTGCTATCAATGTGTGTACATGAGTACATTTGCCCATTCTATTGAGTTATTAAAAAGCATTGATTAATTTAATTAAGGTAAAAAGTAGTTGCATAGAGATGATTTTTATTGTCATGAGATTTGTATCCCTTTCGAAAATATCATGCACCTGTGTAATCCAAATTGTGATAGTTAATGAATGCAAGCATTTTACTAGTTTTTACACCCATAATTCGACTTTTCTCTGTTAGTCCATCAAAGACCGTTTTCCAGATGGTCTTCCAGTACTGGATCCTATTTCGGATATGAAGATAAAAGACCCTGGCTTGAAAGAAGTTGTAAAGGTACGTATTTGAAAGTAAAATTAAAGTTGTTATTCTCAATGCTTTAAATTAATACAACTTTTTTCCTTCTAGAAAATTGAAGCTTTTACATCTCGTCTAAATCATCATCCTCTCCATAATAATCCAACAGCTGAAAATTTGCTTGAACTTTATAAAAAAAAATTACAGGTATTGAAAACTTTAAATTCTTCTGCTGAAGAATATACTTTCAAACTTTTTTTTTCTGCTATGTTCCAAAAAACAAAACAAACAAACAAAAAACTTTCCAGATTGAAGAACAAATAAAAGAAAAAAAGGCAGAGTTGAAGAAAGCTCGATCTCTATTACAAATGGATGAACTAAAGTGCAGAAAAAGAGTTTTAAGGAGGATGGGGTATTGTACTGCATCAGATGTCATAGAGATCAAAGGTCGAGTTGCATGTGAAGTTAGTAGGTATGCAAGTTTTGGTTTTGAAATTCTTATTAAAAATTCCTTATAATATATTTTATTACTTGTCATGTTTGAACTTAATCGTGGATTTTCAATAGAAGATTGTTTTTTTTTTTTTTTTTTTTTTTTTTTTGCCAAGATTAGATTGGTTAATAATATTTGTTTTGTAAAAATTTGGGCTATTTAAAATTGAAATATAAACATACTGTCAGCGTGCTTTTCGAGCTGCTTTTAATTTT
>JAXGGA010021617.1:0-16287 GCA_038373865.1 Uloborus plumipes | reverse complement strand
AAAAAACAAGGTTTTTCTTGTGGCGAATATTCGTAAAAATTGCAAAAAAAATCTAAAAAGGACAAATTTTAGCAAAAAAAAGGAACAAAAAGGAAAAGTAACAAATAAATTCAAAGACAATTCCTATTTCTATTCCATATTCGAATGAGGTAATTTTTTAATCTAAACCACTTTTCGAATTTTTTCGGTCGATCCTCAACGGTGTATTCTTGTTATTTATTTATTTTTTAAAAAATATCGAAGTAGCAACTACATTTCAAAAGTAGTGTAGCTCGCTACATTTAAAAGAAAGTAGTTGTAGCTGTAGTTAACTACATTTATGAGAAAGTAGTTGTAGTTGTAGTTCGCTACGAAAAATATGTAGTTTTTCCAACCACTGGTCAGTGGTAATGCTGAAGTTGAATTGATAGCGTATCTTTTTCCCCCCCCGCTTAGCAGTCTAATTCTAACTACTCAGCAACAATTCAGATACAAATCGTTCTATGAGAAGTTAATATTTTTCGATATTAACTTCGCAAAAAAAAAAAAAAAAAAGACGTAAATTTAAAAAAAAAATTAAAAAAAAAGTTATTAAATAATTTAAATTGAAAAAATAAATTAATAAATAATTTAAATAAATAAATAAATAAGTTAAAAAAATCCCTCCCAAAAATTTTGATGGCGCAACTTGCGCCATAATCCCCCCCCTGTGGGCACCCCTGGTGCTGGAGTAGGAGATGAAATGAATACTAAAGTTAAATTACAGATAATTGAATGGAAGTACACTTTGAAGTTCGGAACGAAAAGAAACACTTCGTCTGAAAAACAATATATATATACCTAGGGTGAAAATAATCCTCAATTCAATCCCCAGGTTGGACGTCATATTAGTATAGTGTGAATGGTATATTTGGGTGGGGAGGGGGATACTTCGTCTAGTTATAAGGGAACCCATTTACCAACTTTAAATAAGTTTACTATTCATTTTGTATCAAAGAGTTTTTTTTTTTAAAACATTTTGAACAGTTTTGAAAAAAAAAAAGAGTGGTTGTGCGGGGGAGGGAGGGGGGGATGAACCTGACAAATCTATAAGCTCATGCCAGCTCACTTTAAACATATTCATGTTTATTTACTACTTTTTAGACCATCACAAGCCAGACAACTTAGTATTTAAATAAATAGAATCTAAAAAATATCATTTTTTTTCTATACAGTTTTATTCAAAAATTCAAAAAAATATGATCCCATTGAGATCCCAATCTAAAAATTTGTACAAACATAGATAAAATACACAAGAATTTTTGAGAATTTTTTGAAAAAAATTCATTATATGTTTTTCGAGAAATTTAAATTTGAAATTTAAATTTCATTTTTTGAAAAAGAAAATTTTTATCAAATTGGTCATGTTGCATATCAGATTAAGCGGCAACTAACGTACTTTAAAATGCCATTTACCAAATTGTTCTATCTATATTTGGTGCTGAGTTATGGTCCCTTTTATGTTCCCTTATCCATGGAAAAACGAGGGTTTTTCCAAAGTTCAAAGTCTCATAAATGAAAAAATAATAGAGATAAAAATCTAAAAATTGAGACTTTTAATTACCTCAAGGGGTACAATTGATGAGCCAAAAAAGAAAGAAATACAAAAATGTAAGGTAAAAATTTTCTCAGATTTTGGATCACTTGACGTGGAATGACCCATACCCATTACAGGTTTTTGTATGCAGAAACTATAACAAGCGTCCCGTTTTTAGGCTACTGGGCATGAATGGGTTAATAACCGAGGTATAAGCCCATAAAGCCCGGCTTAACCCACCCCCCAACCAGTTTAGGGAGCCTCAAATACTATATATGTTTTTTTTTTCAATCTTTTATCCCATTATAAATTTTTTGAAACTTTTTTTATTCAAGTTCCTTTACATCAGCAATACTTAAAATGTGGTCATCGAGTACATGCAACTTTCTTGAATGGCCGGTCAAGTCCCGCAAAAATCTTTGCACCAAGTTGTCACATGTGCATTAGACCATGGCCTAAAAGAAGCATAGGCGGAATATTATTCGCTTAAAGCGTCAGAATGCTGCAGCCATGCAAATGCCTTTAGGTATAATGGTACACACTACGGTAAAGATTTTTTTTTTTAATTTATGAGAAAATGTTAGTAGTTTTAGGGACGCTACAGATGGATCGGGTATACTACCTCTTAATTTCTAAATCAGGCCCTGTTTCTAATTATTCTTTTATATTCAGTAAACATTATGAGTTATTTTTGTCACATTTTGTTAATATAAAGGCCAGGGTTCGCCGATATATATCAGTTGATATATATCATGATATATATCATGATATATATCCGATATTTATTCTGAAAATATCACGATATTTTGATATTTTCGATATTTATTTTTTGAAATACGATATTTTCAATAGAAAAATTGTCTTCATAATATTAATGATGTCATCCTTAGTATGATGTAATAATATGATATTCCTTTTTTATTTTCTGATAATAAAATTAAAAGTTACAAAACAACTTGAATAGAGATGAAAAATGCCTAGCTAAAAATGAAAAGTTAATCAGAATATGGAAATGTGTCTAATGTTTGTTCAATGTGTGCTAGTGCTAAACAACAGATGTTTTATTTTTGTTAAAATAGCTAACAAGAGAAAAATAAGTGAAACAGCTAATACTAAAGTAAAGTCACTTAATGTTAATAAAAATTTAAAGTTGCTAAAAACAAAATAATGAATAATATGAAACAGTGAAAAAAATTCTAAGTTAGCTAAAAATAAAAATATTAAGTTTTTAAAAACAAAGACAAAAAGTATTTTAGAAATAGATTAGGGACTGAAAAAGCAGTTAAGCTTACATTTATTTTTAAATATTACAATACACAAAAATGCAACATATAGTTTTTGTTTTAGTAACAAAATTTACTATGTAAAACTAAACAAAAGGTTTAAATTTTATATTTGATTTTTATTTTGTTCAGTTACAGTTTTGTTTTATGTCTTTGCAATGTTTTAAAAATAAAGTCAATATTGTAGTTTGCAGTATTAATTAATAAAAAAAGTCATTGTATAAAAGAAAAAATGCATATAAATATTACATATTGTAATAATCAATTACACTAATATAATGTGCGGTTATCAATAAGTTTTCATGTTTTGGTTTTTTGATATTACGTGATAGTTGATATTTATGTATATGATACTGTAATTATTTTTATATGAACATAATAGTCAATATCCAGTATAGTAGCCAACATCATCATTAGGTTATATAATTTTTAAAACATTAAACTATAACATTTCAGCAAAAATGGCTGCATAATATTTCATTGTATGTAAATTTTAATGTATATTTTTGTAGAGAAATGTTGAAAGAAACATTAATTTTTAGTCTGTACTGTAATAATACTTATTTAAGGAAATAAATAACATTGATTTGAGGATGTAGTTACTATTTAAAGAATTCAGTTTGCGCGAATTGAAAATATCGGATATATATCAAAATATCGGATATATATCACAATATCGGATATTTTCGATATTTTCGAAAATATCACGATATTTACGAACCCTGATAAAGGCAACAAATTACTTATTGCAGCGTTATCTATTTTATGTTCGTACATATTGTATAACCACTGTCAGAGCCTGATTACCACAGGGCACACGGGGCACAGGGCTCTCCTCTTAGAGTTCAGGGGGGCCCAAAATCCTCATACTTTATCCAATGCATCCTAAATGCTAAATGCCAACTGTATATTTTACTATTAATAGTAAATGCGTTCTGCGTACGTCGACGAATGTTTTTGTAATAATAATTTGATAGCATTATTATAATTTTTTTTTTTTAATTTGATCTTTGCACAAAACTTTTATTTCATTCTGGAATTGGAAGAATTTTTTTACTCGAAACACGAAACTGATATGAGAAGGGGGGCGGGATTCCTGTAATAGAAATGTGCCCCATGTCCAACGTCAGAATGATCGGGCTCTGACCATTGTATTTGATTAAATGACGTACTGTTTTTCCCATCATTATTTACGATAATCCGAAACTTTGAAAATACGAACTGCCTATGGTCGCCATTAGTTTGGATTTTTTACGCTTTACTGCATTTCAACTTAAATAAATGTCCCATTCTTTAGCTGAGTTTGTCATTGTTGCTCCTAATCTTTTAAAATTAGACATCGTTTAAAATTGTCGCAGGGTATTTATTCTATTTTAGTTTAAATTTTTAAATTCAGTGTCTTTTAATGAATTAAAAGACACTGTGTATTTTAGCAATATCTTAAACTTAGTGTGTTTGGCATTTCAAAGTTCATAAGTCTTGCGCATTTGCCACCTTTTTGACAGAACTTCATAACCCCATCTTTCGTTGCTCGTAAACCCCCATTAAAAGTTCATCCAGCGGTAGTTCGTGCGCCAGTAAACCTTTTCAAAAGCACTTAAGAAACAATGGTTGCATTATTAATACGAAATAGTTTGGGAATGAAACAATACCAGACACACTGTGAACTGAGTAAAAACCATTCACCAACTGCTACCAAAGAAGTTTCCAGCAGATAGAAAAAAACTGTTTCGTCAATGCTCCATCAAAAGAATCTTCTATTCTCTCTGCTTCCGCATTTGTTGCATCGAAATTTTTGTTCCTGTGCACCTGTTCTTAAACCTTGCGAAGGATTACGGTTCTTTTGTATGCATCGAATATCCTACTATTTCTTAATTAGGAAGATTTTGTTCCGCATTGAATTGTGACTCTACTGTCTGTTTGCGTGTTGTGAGCCTGGCAGCCACGAACGCTTCCATTTGAAAAAGGGGAGATAGGTTTAGGATGCGCACTTCCCGATGCCTTCAGTTTTTGTTCGCTTGCTACTTCCTCGTTGCATCCCCCCCCCCCTATTTCGAGAAAGTCGGAAGAGACTTGGCGCCTGCGCAGATTCCACGGAGGTTTTGCGAAAAAATGTTAGACAGTAAATGCGGCTCTTGGCGCCAAGGTATGAGTGCAAATTGCAATCAGTAGTTCTGTGTTATTAGCTGGTTATTTTTTCATTTCGGGTCATTTCACAAAAAGCCGATATCTTGTCCCGCACGTGACGCTCGTGTATCTTGTCCTTTCTTTGTGTGAATGTGTTGCTATGCTGTCAATGGATGCCTGCCTACCCTACCCTATGAACGGGTCAATATAGCATGCGTGCAATGAGGAAGTCGAACTTCACACCAAATGAGGGCAGGGGTACCCATCCCCCCCCCCCCCCCCCAAGCTCAATGGCGCAAATCCCCCAACCCGCCCAAAGTTTTCATAACCCTCCAGTGCTTTTTATTTTTAGTTTTGTCCCTCTTTTTTATCTTATTATTTTTTTAAATACTTATTTTTTAAAATTATAACTGTTATTTATTGTATACAATTAATTTTTTAAAAGTTCGAATTATGCGCAGAATAGAATGGCTTTTTTTCCCTTCTAGACATTCCAAGCATACACACACGCAAACAAAAAATAAATAAATAATAATAAAGAAATAAAAGAAATGATTTAACGACTATGGTGCAAAAGAGACTTGTCGGACTAGCACTTCTGCACATCCATCAAGATATACAAATTGAGTCAAATAATATGTTAAATCATTTTGCGACATCAAAGAATCATCGCCTTTGCCTTTAAATTTATGCATAAATATGTATATATTTGTATATATTGCCATTCAATGTTGTATTATAATTTTTTGAAACGTTATTTAGTAAATTCAAATAAGAGAAGGCCGGTTTTTCCAGCAATCTTTTTTTACTAAATGTTTGTGGCCACAAACTTGCTTAATCATATTTGTATTTTTTTTTTTTGTTGAATTGCTCTTTGTATTTCATAGTTTCTGCTAATGTTTTTTTTTCTTAATTAAAAAGATCAACAATAAACAAACGGGGATTGAAATTATTATCTGAGAATTTGTGACGAACAAAATTTATATTGCATTTAATTCTTTATTGAAAAGCGCGCTGCAAAAAGAGAGAGCTTTATGTTTAAATATTTTTGAGAGTTCATTTAATATAGCCCCCCCCCCCAATAAACAGTTTCTACAAAAGTTCCCCTCCCAAATCCATAGTCTGCATCCGCCACTGCCTGTGGGCACCCCTGAATGAGGGTACATTGGAAAAGGGAAGCAGCGCACCCCAAATTGCCTACCTGGTTGCACCAGACAATAACATAACCGTCCGAATTCGGAGAGTAAAAGTTTGAACTCAAAATTTTACCATTTGATTTCATTTAAAAGCTGTTTTGGACGTAAACACAGGGTCCAGCTAGCACTTTTCAATGCCCAGGTCACTTTCTATGTTTCTTGCCCCCCCTCCTTTTTATATTCGATCAACAATATATTGTATCTGTCATAGTTGATGTTATAAATGTTTGCACTGACCTATTATTATTAAAAACTATTAAAAATAATAACTAATACTAACCAAGTTTATCACAACAACCAAAACTGATTAAATAATACTACCCTTCCCCTTCTAAGTTACCCCCGCCCCCCTTTTTTTTGCATTTTTTAATGATACTTAGATTTGTATACAAATCTGAACTTTTCAATTTTGAACATTTTTTCAAAAACTAAACATTAAAAAGCTATTTATTTTTTTATTTATTTTCTTTTTTAAACGAGTTTATTGTGCATCTAGTATTTAAAAAAAAAACAATCTACAAAACTTTTATCAAAAAAAAAAAAAAAAAGCAGAGATTATTTTTAATGGAATAAAGCATCTTTTTATATGGAAGCATCCTGAATATCTTTTAGTGTGAGGAAAACACTAAAGGAAAAAAATGACACACATCAAAAAGTGAACTGTTTTAGGAAAAGAAAAACCAGTTTCACATATATCACAGAAAAAAAAATCATGCCCCTAAGAAGTTCCATGCCCAGCAGGGTACAGGCCCCGGGGGGCCGGTGCGATAAACTGGGCCTGCGTAAACATATCATTTTATCCCAAGTGCTAAATTAATCAATACGAAAGGATTTCCGCCCTTTCGTAATTTAAAATTCCCTAAATCCAAATTTTGCTGCCTTTCATTTTCATATTTTTTGCTGTTTGTTCAAATGAAAAATAGTTATCAAAGAAATTTAAATTTCTGTTCCTACAGAAATAGACTCATGAGCTAAAACTTTTTAAAAATATTATAACGTTTATGGAGGTTAAAAAGAACTATACTCGGTTACTTTAAAATAGGCGTATCAAGTTTAGAAATTTAAGGGGAAAAAGTCCATTGCGCCGTAACTATGACAACCATCAGGGGAAAAGTGCAGAGAGTGGGAAATTAACTTTACTTTGAGACGCCAGCTCTCGTTATACAGGGTACAGTTTCTGCAAACATTTTTACTTCCTTTTACGTAGTAAAGGAAGTATTGTGATCGCGGGAAAAAAAAATCACTCAAATTTTGGGTCTAAATTTTGATTTTGCTCACCCCCGAATAAAAGTTGAGTCATTTTTTCGACCTGTCAGCACGTGCATATGTACCTACCAACATATAAGCAGCCGAAAAATCTTTTTCAACCACCCCCGAGTTAATTACGACGAGTTTTCTCGTGACGTCTGTATTTTCGTATGTATGTGCGTATGTATGTATGTGTGTCGCATAACTCAAAAATTATATGCCGTAGAAGCTTCTAGCTTGGTATGTAGGCTCTGAGGATGGTCTAGTTGTGCACCTCTCCTTGTGATTGCATTCGAATGTCCCCAAGGGGGTGTTTTACCCCTTTCTTGGGGTAAATTAGTGTTAATTTCAATGCAGACTCAAGTAATATGAATTGGTGCGACCACTTGGCGATATGTCGCCGAGCTTTTGGTCGCCAAGTGTTTGACGCCAACTTGGCGACATATCGCCAAGCCCCCCCATCCGTTACACCCTTATCACCAACAAATTTGGCGAAAAAATTATTTTTTGAATTTGGGTTCAAGTTGGCGCTATTGGCGATATTTTGCGAAAAATTCACTGATGTTAAAATCGGCAATATTTAGAAAATTAACCATTGTAAAGCATTTTTCTGCACTGTTTTGTGGCAGTTACGGGTGTAAATATTTGAATTGTTACCTTGCTCATTCCAAGCACTTTTTTTAACACTCAAGGCAACTACTAAGAAATTTACATGTAAAAGAAAGTAGTGTGGGGTCCATACCAGATTTTTTCCCTTGGCGATAGAATTTTTTGTCATAGGACTCTAGATTTGTCTAAAAAAGTTAGTTTCCTGACGAAATTGGAAACTAATCGCTTCTTTTTCTTCCGCAGATCCTGTGATGGAAGTTCAGATCGTCCGGCAGAGGACTACCACCAAAACTCTGCGCGACGTGCAAAAGGATAAAAAATGCACCACAACTTGGCAGAGAGAACGGACAAAAGTAAGAAACTTTTCATTTCGATCTTTCCTTTCTCTCTTCACACTTTCCCACCTTTCTGCTTTGTATTTTTTTAATGTTTAAGTAAATCTCAGGGCCGTATTTAAAGGCTGGGTTTTTAGGGTGCAAACCCCCTCCGAAATTTTTCAAAATCAAAACTATTACAAAAATGCTTTTCAGTTTCTCACTGAAAAAAATATTATTGCTATTTTATTTTAATTCTCTTATTTACTTTGAAATTGCGTTTGAAAAAATGAAATAATCCTTTTTGAATGATTGTGCAAATTAAGTGATGTTTCTGCAGTATTTATTTTTATTGTAGTTATTGCAAACATGATTTCTTAACTGTACACCTTTTCCTTCGAATTCTTAATACCACTAAAAAAAAAAAAATCTTCAAATTTGTGAGTACCTAACTCTATATTTAACACATATTACAAGTGTCGTAAGACGGAAATTGCATAAGTACTCCTTGGAATGCGCATATATGAGTTAAGGGGTTACAGTACCTCAAAAATGACCAAACCACCAAAATTTTTTTTATTGCTTACTAGCTGACCCGGCGAACTCTGTTCCGCCTTAAAGGCAATAAATAAGAAAATTTTTGAATTTATTAAGTTTTTTATTATTAAAAAATACAAAAAAAAAAAAAAAAAAAATAAGTACCTACATTAATCATTCATAATTGTTTCTGTATTTTAGTATATAGGTTGCTCTTCACTAAAGTACCTTGTGATGTACAACATTTTTTGTTTTATTATCAGGCGCAAAAAGAAACAATGCAGATGGTCTTCCGACCCGTAAACATGCCACATATAATTGACCATGGGAAAAACAGTGATGTTCTAGATTCAAACCACAAACTTTTAAGGATTGGCCTTGTGATTTGTTAAAGGTCATGACAAATGCAAGACGGATCGGAAATTGAAGTTTTTTAAATTCAAACGGCATATCGGTTGGGATCATCGGGATCCTAGGAATGAGCAATCGTTTCTGACAGCTTATCACATATAAATTTCAAGGGAAGTAACGCGTTTGTTTATAATTTATTTCACGAAAAAGTCAAATAACACTCGACGCACCGCTAACTTACACTAGTTTACTGCGTTCCGGAACCTGCCAGAACGTGTGCTTTATGTCGCTCAGCCATGGAGGTGTCTAAAAAGGCTTAGTCAATAAGACAGTTTTTCTATTTATGTAACGGACACACATAAATTATAGCCTATGTCCGTCTCCTGGCTCTAAGCTACCTACCCACCAATTTTTAGCCATATCGGTACAGCCCTTCTTGAGTTATAAGTAGTGTAACTAACACGACTTTCTTTTATATATATAGATTTCAAAAGTAAAAGAAAAAAAGAACACTTGGAAAAAACAGCATTGCTCTATCTCAATTATTTAAAAAGTTATGAGTTTTTAGGGCATGCGGGGCTATGTGTTCTAATAGAAAAGCAAAACTTTAAAGTGCTTTTTTGGATGATTAGTTTTTGGTGTTTCCATGTTACTGGAACGCTAAGGAATTTTTTCTATTAAAGATACAACTTTAAAGTAATATTATTTGCACTCAGGATAATATATTTAACAAAACTATGCATTGAATAAGCATTTTATAACTTTTAGAGCTTGTTAAACCTTTAAAAACAAAATTTTCTAATACTTTTTTACATAAAAGTTCACAAAATACAGGGCGAGGACTCAGTCACCTTTCTCACCTTTAGTCACCTTTTGAAATTTTGGTCACTTTTTGTCACCTTTTGGAATTTTAGTCACCTTTTTAAACCTTTCTTGAAATGTGTTTTAGAAAAATCCATTTTTGATTCATAAAATTTTTGAAAAGTATGAATATTCTTTTTCTTACCTGAAAATAAAGGGAATTTTGAAAAAAAAAAAAAAAGCAAAAATCTCATTCAACCATTAAAAAAAGTGTTTCAACTGTGGCTCATTTACAAAACATCACCTTTCAGAAGAAACTGTTTAAAACTTTCAAGAGGAAACAAAAAAACAGGTGCACCTGTTCCAAGGATATTTGGCATGGTTTTTTTTGTTCTTGAAACAAAATTCTGTTGGTGATTTGCATAGAGATGGGGGAAAAACAGGGTCAAAGTTCTTATCTTTACTGTTATGTTCTTATCTCTTTTCTGCTATACCCCCCATCTTCCCCAAAGATAAAACTGGCTGCTGTTTTCACCCCTTTTCAAATTTAGTTTCATGTTCTAACAAATGCTTTTTCTATGCCATACCACAAGTCAAGGCTGCAGAATATGTCCGATCCGGCGATCCTAGATCGGGGGAAATTTCGGTCTTTTGGGGAAATTTTTCCCCAAAAAATCAGGGTTTTGAAAAAGTTCTCTTCGAAAAACAGACCTAAAATATACAAAACATCCACAACGACAGTGGAAGATTGCCTTATCTCAATTGAAAAAGGTAAATGCAACATTTTTAGTTGATGTGCTTTCATTGATAATTATTATGTAAAAAATTAGCTTATGGAGAAACAAATTGTAACTACATTTGAAATACATTTTACTGTGGTACGTCTCCATTGATGTGAAATTAATTTTTATCTAAGCTTATATATATCGTTAAATTTTTGGGAAATTTTTGTACGGATTGGGGAAATGTTGGATGCGAAAACATTTTCTGCACCCCTGCCACAAGTCTCTTTGACCTTGAAGCATGTGTGTAAGCACAGCCATAATTAGAAAAATACCCTTTAATTTGCAGAAAAAATGTAATGCAAAAAAGAAAATATCAGGAAGAAAGAAGTTATTTGGGAAACATCTTTTTTTCTTTTAATTTACAGATATTTTTTTTTCTCATTTTCAGAAGTGATTTATTACTATGTGCTTTTTACATTTAATATTGCTGTGTTTTTTTACAAATATTGATAGTCTATGTGATATTATTACGTTTATTTCAAGTTGTTATTTTCAAACTTTGGAGATTCTTATTGTTTTTCATAATGTAAAACTTTTTTGTAAACGTTATATTTGAAATGCACAATTTTGACTCCTGCTAAGATAATTTTATTGTTTAAGATTCACTGATGATCCCGAATAATATATTTCAGTTTCTGAGAGTACTGAGTATCAAATATGTTCACAATGTTAGAGGTAGGTTTAAGGGCACCAGTTTTTCAATGTCTTGACCTCTAATGTGTGCTCCCCCTCTACATTACAAATCTGCATTCACACAAATATACATACTATTTTTATTACCATTCTTTATAGCTCTCTCAGTTAAAAAAAATGTCAAGTTTCAAAATTTCAATAAAATCGTTGCTAAGCAATCTTGCTAAGTGATAGCTCGCTGTGACATATGAGTTGACGAACCATTGCTTTGCCTTCCACGACTGGTAGAAATTCAGAAATGTACCGCCAACATTGGAAATCGCTTTTTAATGAAATAAATGAATATTTTCTGTTGGTGATTTCTTTATATTTCGCTCTGCAGAAAATTTTGCAAATTTTTTTTTGTGTGAATTTTAAAATTCTCTAATGTTTGAGTTAAATTTTTAAAACTATTATTGCGTGTCATGCGTAAGGTTTCAATTTTTCTGTATCCTGTAAAAATTTTACATTTTTTAAAATTTTTTTTATAATAACATTAGTTATTATGATATTTTAATAACTTCATTTAAAATTACTTTTTGTAGCTCTCACAGAAAAAATAAATTACTAATGCATTGGAAAGAAATTTTTTAGAAGTTTAACATGTAATTTTGCTGATGTATGTAAGGATTTGGTAAAATCAAAAAGAAAAAAAAAAACATTTTCACAGCACAGTGCTCACAAGACTTAAAATATGATATAAAAGTTTTTCTCTCTTCAGTATTGGACATGTGTCGCTGTATATTTTCAGAACACCCCCCCCCCCCAAGCAAAAGACATTACACTTTTATTCATATGAAATAATATCTTCAGTTTTATAGTTCAATGTTATTTTATTTTCACCTTGTAAGTTATCATTTTGCTTCAATTAAAGTTTCTGATTTTTCAAATTTTATTTTTTTTCTCACTCATTCTGTATTGTCAATACTTTTTAGCGAACATTTATGCTTTGTATTTACAAAGAAACAAGAAAAAGAATGCCGATAATTTGCAATGAGCTATTAAAAATATGAAAAAAAAAATAAAAATATGTTCATTAAATACATTGTCATTATCTTTACTTCATAATTTCAGGTGTTAATTTAATTGATTTTAAAGAAAAATCTTTGAACATAACATACAGTTTACACTGAAAGTTTTTTAAAAATATGTCCTAAAACAGTTTATTTTGTTACTTCCAGCCCTATCATATTCATTGTTAGAATCTAAGTCTTTTAAAATAGTATGTAGAGGCTATTTTGGTGAAAGTCAGAAAAAGGGATAACAGTTTTCTTCTTTTTGAATTCTTAACAAATTACTTTTGGTCACCTTTTAGTTACTTTTTTGTCACTTTTTAGTCACCTTTGTTTTAAAATTTGTCACCTTTCTCACCTTTTTCTAAGACCATCAGCAGTCCTCGCCCTGAAAATATTTTCAAATCAATATATAAGAAAATGAATGCACAGATTTTTAGATGTAGTTCTTGTCATCATTTAGCAAAAAGAAATTTTGCAATAAGTGCAGAAACAAAAAAGCCTTAGGGTTTTTAAAAAAAATTGAAATTTTTCAAATTTTCAGAAAAAGTAAGAAAACTTTTTAATGTTTGAAAATAAATTGTTGATTGTTAAATAAGTGCAGAAACAAAGGTTTCAAAGAATTACGCTTTTCACGTAAATGATAGAAATTTGTTAGAAAGGTACTGTTACCCCTTAACTCTTCTATCTAGATTTTTTTTTCTTCATTGAAAAGATGAGTCATTTTTTTAAAAAAAAACATTTTTCATGTTAATACCCTTTTAACATCTGTTGTAACAAAAATCAACAGAATATAGAACATGAAATCCAATTTTATTGACTTTATAGATTTTACGAGAAATAGGTTTGGTAAAACCCTCCCCGAAACTAAGCTCTGGCTACGAACCTGGTAAATCTTACTAGTGTATATTAGGGTGGGTCATTTTCAATTTTTTCGAAATGTTAAGGGGCACAGGGTTAAAAAGGTGCATCATGGTCCCAAACTAACATGTATGAATTTTGTTTACATTCTGATAAGACTTTTTGCTGCCGGATCGATCTTGAAGTGTCGGATCGATCTTGAAGTGTCGATTCCTATACCCAGATTGAATACGTTCTATGTAAGCTTGCAGCAATAATAATTTTTTTTTTTACAGAAACACGTCATCAAAATTTTAATTTGCACCTGCTTTGAATTCACACCTGCCATTTCAGCGGTGGAATTAGCAAAAGTGTATGAATCAGTGTCTAAAAATAGCCTACGAATGCGCAATTTAACACAGCTATTTCAATATAACTTCGATCGAATTAAAGTGCGCTAGATGTAGTTTGATGCTCATATGGTAGACAGTTTTTAAAATAATGAATCGCACTCGGTCAGGTTGGAAATCTAAGTTGTTTGGTGATTCATCTGATCTCAACTGCAATATGTTGCCAACCTACGAAGATGTTGGGAAGTATTATGAATTTAACCGTCATAAGTTAAAAAGTGAAAAGGATCTTAATAAAGAGCCATCTTACAAGGAATTAGAGAACATTAAGATGAAGAAAATAGAAGAAATTTGGGCAAAGGCTTCTCTTCCTATAGTGCAACGCAAACGAGTAAAAGCTATGTTAAAACTCTTCCACTTGAAATGTAGAAATCTTTTAAAATCCCATCCTAAAATCCCTAAGAAAAAATTGGAAGAGTTTCGCCGGGCTCGTAAAATGCTATTTGACATTTCATCTTGCAAATGCAAAGATATTAATAACTGCATTTGTCCAAAAAACAAAAAAGTACCAAAGAGAGAAAAAAAGTTCCTTATAGATCAACGGAGCACTAGAAGAATGGTGATCGGAGCCGTAGATACTCCTACTACAAAAAAATTAAACAACATTCTTAAGAGAAAAATACTGCAGGAGAAATCGGAGCTTCACACTCGAAAAGAATGTACTGATAGTTCTTGTTTCATTTCTTCATCTGTATCTAGTTCATTGGATACGGACAGTGAGGATGAGTTTCAAGGGCCTAGACAAGCTTCTTCAACTACTTATATCAGTAAATCAACCTGTGCAATGAAATGAAAAAAATCTGGTATGGACCCCACACTACTTCCTTTTACGTGTAAATTTCTTAGTAGTTGCCTTAAGTGTTAAAAAAAGTGCTTGGAGTGAGCAAGGTAACAATTCAAATATTTACTCCCCTAATCTGCCACGAAACAATGCAAAAAATATTTTGCAATGGTTAATTTTCTAAATATTGCTGATTTTAATATCATTCAGTGAATTTTTCGCAAAATATCGCCAATAGCGCCAAGTTGAATCCAAATTCAAAAAATAATTTTTTCGCCAAATTTGTCGCCAACTTGGTGATATGTCGCCAAGTTGGCGTTAAACACTTGGCGACCAAAAGCTTGGCGACATATCGCCAAGTCGTGGCGCCAATTCATATCACTTGAGTCTGCATTGAAATTAACACTGATTTACCCCAAAAAAGGGGTAAAACACCCCTTGGGAACATTCAAATGCAATCACAAGGGGAGGTGCACAACTAGACCATCCTCAGAGCCTACATACCAAGCTAGAAGCTTCTACGGCATATAGTTTTTTAATTATGCGACCCACATACATACATACGCACACACGTACATACAGACGTCACGAGAAAACTCGTCGTAATTAACTCGGGGGTGGTTGTAAAAAATTTTTCGGCTGCTTATATGTTGGTAGGTACATATGCACGTGCTGACAGGTCAAAAAAACTAAGGAATTTTCATTCGGGGGTGAGCAAAATCAAAATTTAGACTCAAATTTGAGTGATTTTATTTTCGCGATCACAATACTTCCTTTACTACGTAAAAGGAAGTAAAAATGTATCTGATCCACCAATGCTAAAATCGATTTTGATAAAGATGTTCAATTGTTTGCTTCAGGAGTGAAACAATTGTCTTTACTACGTCTGCCATATCACACACAGGCTGTTGAAAGGGCAGTTAAAACAGTGACAGAAGCTTCGGCTACATTGTGCAAAAAATCTGAAAGAGAAAGTTTTATAAAAAATCAACTGGAGTCCCGGAAAGTTATGCCAAAGTTTGATAGTAAGAAGGACTTTCATGCTAATTAAAGATGCATGTTTTTAGTATTGTAAATATACTCGTATGATTATAAAAAAACGTTTTTAGAATAATAATGAATAAAAAACACTTAGATAACCTTGAGTTGTGAAATATTTACATTTATTAATTAATTTGTTTATTTATTCCATTTTTTTCAATTATTCAACAAAAATGGATTTTTTCCTTAAATATACGCTTTTTAAAATCAATCCGGCAGCAGAAAATGACGTCCTACCCAAACAAAATTTTAGATATAGTCTATAAACGTCATTTGGCACCTTTTTCTTGCTGTGCCCGATGGAAAATCGAAATTTTTTTTTTTTAACATAGGACAGTGACCCACCCTAGTGTATATACCCTGTCTGCTGCTTATCAGCTTCAATTATAATAGTGTAACAAACTTTAGTGTTTTTTTGCGTTCTTTTAATCTTAATTTTAAATTTGGTGTTTATTCCATTAGTTTGTACTCAAAACTGTCGTATTAACTTTACCTGTATGTTAACTTTCATGCTTTGCATCATTTTTGGGGAAAAATCGCTTGGTGCAGCCGGCAGTCTGGGAGCGTTTTTAACCTTTTGAAGGCCTTGGGCACATTAAGATCACGGGCGGATCCAGAAATGGTCCAAGGGAGGGGCCATTGTTTTTATTTCTACTAGCCACCCTTTTTTACCACATATCCTGGTTGACACATGTTTATTACGAATGTTTCGGTCTTCAATTTC
>JAXGGA010021616.1:0-16289 GCA_038373865.1 Uloborus plumipes | reverse complement strand
TTGCTAAGTACTATTTTTTCCTTCCACGCTGTCACACACGGGAAAATTTTAAAATTTGTGTTAATAAAAAATATTGCAAAATTTTCGTTTACATTTTGAAGAAAATTGCAGAAAGTTCTGAATGTAAATTTTTCAAATCCTGTTAAGGATTTAAAAATTATTGCAAATTTCAACAAATGCTGATTTACATGCAATAGAAAGAGATAAAGCTCAAAAAGCGAAACCCGGTGATCAAAAATATCGGGAACAGATTTGAAAAAAAAAAATAGATATTTAAAAAAGGCTGTGATGCGGAGGGACAAAAAGGGTTAATTTTGTGTTCAGCTTTAGGCCACTTATCTTTTTTTCATACATTTTAATCCAAATGTGTTTGTTGAAATCAGTCTTCCTACTCCACTTTAGGTTTTGCGACTGAATTAGCGAACTGATACACACTATCAAGAAAAAAATTCATTAAATAAGAAATGACAAAAAAAGTAAAAATTGCGCAACCGCGGAAGAATTTCAACTTAGCTTTTCTAAAGACCGCCAACTTTCCATCCTCATTACGATTTTTATAATCTGAAAGTAAAATTAGTGATTTTAAATGTTTCACAAAAACAGTATACTGCTCCTGTTTCTATTAAAAAGTATCTACAGAAGTATTAGTTTTAGACTCGCTGTAAAAAATGAGAGGATGATACATTTGAAAAAAAAGCTGAAAAGTAAGGACCAGCTTAATATATTCGTATCATTTACTAATTTATTTTCATTAATTTTTGTTATCTATTTAATTACTTATTGCTATCATGATTATTATTCTTATACTAACTAATCCAAACTTCCAGATCACAATCTATTGGGGTTGCTGGCAATAATGTAATGCACCTTTACCAAGATAAACTCTTATCCTTTCAGAAATGACTCAAAACCGCCATACATTGCTTGATAAGCAGAAGGTATTGTTTCTCAGACCACGAAAAATTTATGCTTCCTGCTGAAAGATTTCCAAGAAAGAAAGTACAAAAGTGATATTCATTCACAAAGGACTGCGGCGCAAAAGAGCTAATACCATAATGATCATTTGAACTACATTAATAATTCTTAAGAATTTAATTTTGCTCATGCTTTCAACTCACAAACAACATTTGCTCTATTTTCGTTCTTTTTCTTTTCCTCGAGCTTAAAAGTGTTGAACAGGAAGCTGACGTTGATGAGTTACATCCTGAGAACTTTATGCTGATTTCCGTTATGAAGCAAAGCGAACATTAAAAAACCACATACTTTTGATAAAAGACGTTGCTGGTTTTGATAGTAATTGCGCACAAATCTTACTAATACATATCCAAGAAAATGGGCGAAGAATTTGTTAAGTTTCACTTCCTCTGCAGAATTTTTTTTTTTTTTTTTTTGTGCAATGTACTTTTAACTGTCTAATTGGGATAATGGTAGTAGATCATTTGAACTTCTTAACTATTAGTTTAGAATTAAAGTGACAACCATCTATTGAGTGCACAGAATTATGGAAGATCATTCGTATCAAATTTGACTGTATTGTCGATTATTAAGTAATCAAAATACTTCATTTCTGAAATTAATCATTTTCTCAGCTATTTACGATGAATTAGGATCAGAAAACGTTTATTCCCCCCCCCTTTTTTTTCCTCCTAAATGTATGGAAGATTTAGTTTTGGTAGACCCAACTGGTCTTTCCTTTCTCGAAATCCTTAAAAATGCGAATTTTTGAAAGTGTCCCAATACTCTTTATGATATATTATAGAAGTTAAGAAATTTTAACACAGACTAAAAATTCTCTGTTATCAAAGCCACGGTATAAAAAAATTGATTTAATAGGTAAATTAACTGTAACTAAATAGGTAAATTAACTCATATCACTGTTTATCAAATGTTTTTCACTTAGGTTTCCAATCTCATAAAATCACTTGCTGTTCTTGATAGCTGTGCAAAAACTTCAACCCCTTGACCCACAATAACTTCGGGGCACGACATTCATTTCCCATGTACCATTACAGGCTCTTGTCTCCGAAAAGTCATTCATTTTTAGTGCCATTGTAGACTGACACATCTCTGTGATGTCATTTACTGTGATGTCATGTACTGTTACAGTCTCATCAACATCTTCGCAACATCATTTTTTGCGAAGGATTAAAGAAGATGCCTTTCGCAATACCGAAAACATTAGTGCATACTGTAAAGGCCTTTTTATTCGCGAGGCCTATTTTCGCGATTTTCGCGAGCCCTTCGTAATCGCGAAAATTTAGGCCTCGCGAATTTTTTTTTACTTTGGACTTTTTCAACTTTCGGTTCTGTACATGCAAAATTCGCGAAATTTTCGGCCCGCGAAATCACCGATATATTCATTTTCGCGAAAATTACGGCCCGCGAAAGTAAAGGCCTTTACAGTATATTGTTATTCTTTAATTTATTTATTTATTACTTATTTTTAAAAGCTTATATGCATGCATTTTTTTTTGTGACTTATATCTCATGTAATCCAAAATTAATTAAAATAAATGTTTTTGAAAATGTTTAATTAAAGTTGCAGTTTTTTTTTTTTTTTTCATTTGTTCTGGCCAAGAAGCGAAAAGCCATGATTCAAACTTCAACTACTTATGCAGATGCAATACACCGATTTATACTCATGAAAGTTATAGAATAAAAAGAAAGAAAAACAGTTTCTCTCACTCCCCCCCTCCTTTTTTTCTTTTTTTTTTTTTTTGCGCAATAACAAATTGCTATATGTTTTCTTTTTGGACCTAAAACGTCGTGTAGTCAGTCCCTCTTTCAGATTGGCGTCTGGCAACGTCTTGCGTCCTGGTGCTCCACCAACCCAGGCCTAATTACAGGCCTCTGTACGGGGCAATACAGCACATATGGGCGCAGTCTACAACAGTCGAGCAGCACCAACATACAGGACATGGTGGTGAAGTGGCAAACGCACATACGACCGTCTACACGCACACACAGACACTTACTGCAATTCGTCATTGCGGAAAACATCATTTAAATTCGAGACGTCAATTTTTTTTTTTTTTTTTTTTATTTGAGCAATCCCAAATTCCTTATTGTTCTCTCAATTAACCGTACTTAACCATTAATTTTTCGGATCAAAGAAGGCATATAGTTTTTGTAATGGGTTGCCACTTAAATTAAAACTAAATAAAGATGTAACTTAATTTAAAACAATCAATGCTGCAAGTGATAAATACTAGTTTGTTCCTACAAAGTATTTAAAACGTAAAATGTCTATTATAATAGTTAAGAGAAATGTAATGTACGAAAAACGTAAACTGAACTTTGTATAACATTATAACTTTTAGAAACCGATTGAACATCTGGCTGCAATGCTTGAAACTTTTAATTTCAGAAATGCATAAAATATATTTTTTTCTAGGCAGTAAATGGCGAGTGACTCACCTGACGTATAGAATCCACAACTATCCTACAAAGTTAAAAGACAGGCAAAAAATAGATAAAGAAATTGCACGAGCATTTAAAGTAGGTATAAAACTGTTTTCTGTTTTATTGCTTATGAAACAAACATTCAAAAGTATTTGTTTCTAACGTAATGAATAGACACCAACCTATGTAAAACATTCTAGTGGAAGGAAAGACGAACCATACAATTGCTCCAAAAAATTTTTTTTAAGTGTTCCATTTCATATTTACCCACTTGAGTAAAAATTTCATGCTCTAGCAGCTTTATTATTCCGAATTTAAACGTACAATAACTTCTTTTAAAACAACACTACTACTGTAGGAACACATCAGTTCCTTTAGTCTTAATGAAGTCTTAAATGCACCGTGTTTCCATTTGGCAACATACCCAATATTGTCTTTTAAACTAGTACAGGGCCCGACGTAATGAATAGTAGGATATAAAAAAGAAAAACTTGAAAATTTTATTGAAACAAGCATTGGATAAAAATTGTTACACGCCATTACTTACCATACAACCTTGAAAGATGCACCTAGCACCGTTGAAAGGTTCTATTTCAAAAAGGGGTCACAGATTGATTAAGAAAATGCACCATGGTAGCATTTCTGCTTCGGCCGATATTGTTTTATTTTTCTAGAACTGATAAGAAAGGAGAATAAATTAAAAAAGAAAAAAGCATCGACGCAAACCAACGGAAAACGAAGCCAAATCTCCTCACATTCCTTATCTCTCTTATTACCACTACTTATTTTGACAAAATAAGTAGAGATTTGAGGCATGCACAAAAGCGTCCGAGGTCGTCAGAAAAAATACCAAACTGTAGTTTTGAACATGACACCAGACAGATGGTCGCCATCACGTTCAGCATTTTTCTCCAGGCGTCGAATGAAAGCTTCCACCACCCGATCCAGCACGTTCAATGGGATCACCTCCACAGATGCACGCGTTCTTTCCTTGAGCGCACGTCCTCGTGCCGTGGCTGAACTGAAGAAAATGATGTGTACAGCTGCGATGTACTTGAAGCTGAAAAGCTATTGAGTTTTTGCTTCTATGCAGGGCCTGATTACCCAAAAGGCATGGGAAGCTTGAGCTTCCCTAAAAAATTTTCAGGGGGCCCAAAAAATGACTGTAAACTTGTGATTTAAAATTCTAGTTTCTGCTTTTAAATGCATATCTAAAGGTAATTGTAATCATTAGAACTGGTTCAATAAAAATTTTCTGGAAAGTTTTAAAAGTGAAGACATGTTTCATAAAACATTAATCCCATCACAAGCTATTTTTAAATGTGGGATTGGTCCAGGGCCGCCGTTTGGGGGGGGAATACTGGACCTCCCCGGAGCTTTTGGGGGCCCTTAAAGTTATGTACATGTTTTTCCAGTAATAATGTCAATAATTTCAACAACAAAAAAATCTCGCTTTCGATTGCCGATTCTCAATATGAAACAATTGCTAGTACAAACACTAATGAATGAAACACGCTTGCGCAAAGGAAAATGTACCGCTTTTTAAAATCATCTGGCGATACAAATAACGTGAAAATAAAATTAGATGCACACTTTCGTAATTTAAAAAAAAGAAGTTTTCCGAAAAAAAATTTGTTCTTCTCATTTTTTTTTACAATTGCAAATGTGCTGAAGCGATGGCATGAAAATATGCAATTGGGGGGGGGGGGGGGTGCATGGGGGCCCGGCAATAAAATTGGTACCGGGCCCCATCGCTGGTAGCGGCGGCCCTGGATTGGTCCCAACTTTTTCACAATGTACTTTTATTATTTTTTATTAATTCTGTGAAGTAATAAAGCTAATTTAACATTGAATCATACAATTGCAATGCAACAATCTGTATTATGTAGGAAAATTCTACATCTTAGTGGAGGCAGGGGACAGTTTTTAATCTGAATTCTGCTTGAGCAGCTACTAGAAATGATATGTATCCTTAGCGAGATTTGTTTCAATGTCTCAAGAGTATAGAAATCCCCCCCCCCTCAAAAAGCAGGGGGCCTCAAAATGAGACAGAGCTTCCCCTTACTTCACGGATTAATCGGGCCCTGTTTCTATGACATGTTTTCTGCCTCCAGTTCAGACTAATGAGCTGTAATAAGAACTAAACTGCAGTCTCTGTATGATATTATCGAGCTGGAGATATAAAATATATAAGCTTGCGATGTTAAAGATATATTGAAATGTCAAAGAGAATTAAGTCTCACAGAAAATTTATCAACTTAACTTAATCAGTTTTAACATTATAAGCTTATATTACACACTAAAAACATAGCTTCTGTCGGCAAATCCTGCGACTGCTGTTTTTTTTTTTTTTTTCAATGTAAAAACATATCAATGTCTGAGGTGGCTTTGAACCACCAACCTTTTGGTAAACAGTAGAACAAGCTCGGAAATTGGAGCTATGCTTCGCAACTGATAAATTGTTAACCCTCGTGGGTCCCTCCCATTTCAGTTACACTCAAGACCCTTGGGGTCATAAACGACCCCAATGCTGCCTTTAATTAATTTATTATAATTATTGAATGTTACATGCATTATTTAAGTTCACACACTTTTTAATGCTAAAAAAAACAAAAAATAAAAAGATACAATTAAAGTAAAATATAGTTTATGAATTAAAATTATAATTTTAGAGCAAAACTTACAATAACTGTAGATTTATTTACATCTGTTACAGACCTGAAAAAACATGATTTTTGCAAGTGAATTTCGAAGACTTATGACATTTTTCAATGCATTTTCTGTCCAGTTCTCTTGGACAAAAGTTGCAACGTCCTCTTTTTTTGGCCTTCTGGGGAAGTGACCCCAAGGGTCTTGTGTGCAAAAAATGCAATTCGGGAAAAATAAAACACAATAATAGCATTATTTTGAAAAGAAAACTAGAAGAATAAAAGCCACAAAATGCCATTAAAAACAAATGGTTGATTAACAAAATATATTAAACAGAAATTGCACTGGGGTCACATATGACCCCAAGGAACCCACGAGGGTTAAACAGTTTGATATAAACAAAACTCTGCGGATGACATGCACTTTGAAAGCAGCCACTTGCCCCGCTTTGTCATGTCGTTTTTTTTTTCCAGTTTCCGCTGGCCGCAAACATCTTATTACTGTTCAATATTTTATTGCGCGACCTTCCTCAAATTTGCTAATGCGTCAGGTCTCTTCTGATTTTCTCAAAGTAGGGGGGAAATGCAAAGTAACATTCAACAAGGAAGTAGCAAGCGTACAAAAACTGAAGACATCGGGAAGTGTGCCTCTTTAACATATCACCCCTTTTTCAAATGGAACCGTTCGTGACTGCCAGGCGCGGAGTTCGAAAACGAGCAGTAATAGCACAGCTTTAAAAAAAAAAGCGTCATTCGCTCAAAAAGTTTCTTCGACTTTCAATAAAATCTTAAACTCCCAAATTAGTCTCAACATTTGAAAAACATGTAACGAAATATGAGCTCAAATTGATACTATTAAATTATCGAGTGTGTTAACTAGAAATCATACACTAATAAATGAAAAATTAAAAATTATACACTGAACACTAACAAATTGTTCTTCCCCAGATCTGGAGCGACGCCACGGCTCTAACTTTCGAAGAAAGAAAAAGGGGGCGCGTGAACATCGACATACGGTTCGAGAGGAGGGAGCACGGGGACGGGGACCCCTTCGACGGGCCCGGAAAGACCCTGGCGCACGCATTCTTCCCGCAGTTCGGTGGAGACGCACATTTTGACGACGAAGAAAAATGGACCATAGACGAGACATCAGGTAATGCAGCAGAAAAGGAAATGTCTATTCTGTTGCCCGAGAACATTGAAGTATTATTTGTTTAAAGCAGTAAGTAAACGTCCCTAAGCCAGGGCTGAGGCAGAAACATGCAATACACCACCAGCTCATTTATTCCATCCATGGACTGCAGTTTCGTGCTTATTATACACTCATCAGCTAGGGATAGGAATAGGAATTAAACGAGCTGGAGGCAAAAAACCCGAGCTTTGCCTCAAAATTTTCGAGTTGTACCGTACCAAGTGCGGTCGCTCGCTGGTGTTCTAATTTCACATTAGCTACCAGTTTTTGTTGGCTCTCTTTCCTCTCTAAGAGATTTTTGCCTCCAGCTCGTTTAATTCCTATTCCATGCTGATGAGTGCATAATAAGCACGAAACTGTAGTCCATGGTTGGAATAAACGAGCTGGTGGTGTATTGCACATCATTTGGTAAAAGACCTTTTTGGGTAAAACGTTGTAGCAACAGCGGCAACACCTAAAGGGTCCCACTTGACTCCCCTATGGCACCCTTGAAAGTGCCGTTTGGCTCCCTATGACACCCCTGGGTATCGTAGTGCCCATAAAGCACTTATAGGGTGCACAGATACACAGCAACCACAAAAACGGAGAAATTCCGTTTTCGTCTCTCCAACTCAGTGATTCACGGAATGTTTCCGTTTTTTTTAAGGAAAAAATGCGTTTTGAATAGAAAACGAAAATCTTCTGTTAAAATCAGTAGAAAACTTCCTAAAAATTCAGGTTTTTTTTTTTTTCTTTTAACAGTGCAGCTAAATGACACCTTATGGGGTGCCATAGGTAGTCAACTGGCACTCATCAGGAGTGCCGTTATTGTTACGTTTCAACCAAAAAAGTGCATAGTGCAACTTGCACTTTTAACAGTGTATTTTCTTAAGTATTTTCTTTGAAACAAATACGGTGAACTTGGTATGAAAAAAAAAAATCTTTTGACTCGTTAGCTGCCACGTTCACTTTTGACTTCATCCCGTTCACAGGCTACGAGAGCAGTAATCATGTGTTAGAAGATAATTTGATAAATAACAAATGAATCAACTAATAAAACTGTTTCACATTTTCGGTTTCTCTGTTTCAGGAACCAATCTGTTTCAAGTGGCTGCACATGAGTTCGGCCATTCGCTGGGTCTCTCCCATTCTGACGAAAAGCGAGCTCTCATGGCTCCCTACTACAGGGGCTACATACCTACTTTCGAGCTAGACAACGATGATATTAAAGGCATCCAGGCACTATACGGTAAACTACACGATTGAAATCTCATAACCTACCCGAAAAAAAGGACAGGGACTGTTGTTTAATATTTTACAAATATGATAATTACTGATGAAAGAAGAATGTGGCTTTTGTGTATGACGATTTTATGCTTTAGAACTCCATGGACGCCCCTCCAGAAAACTACTAACTTTACAGATAATTTATAAAATAACCCCAAAGCTTTGGAGGTATATCTGCCCCATAATGGTCTGGAAGGGTATAAATAAACAAAACTTGCGAACCATTTAAAGTGAAATGCTCTGGGTCATTTTAGAAGAATGTTTTAGTCCAAGTAAAATAATTTTAAATTGAAGGACACAAAAATGCTAAAAACAAAGAATCCCAAAAAGATATGATCCCGTTACTCCAAAAATATACTCTTAGAAATAATTATTATGTCATAATCGCATTAAAAATTCTGAAACAGTCATTAGTATGACAATAAAATAAATTTAACTTTTGAATTTTGTCATATTGGTAGTAATACTCCGGGTTCTATTATATTCAATGATTGTAACATTTTATCTAGATAAAACGAATACGAAAAAGAAAAAGCCTAACTAATCAGATTAAAAATATCAAATTAAAGAAAATAACTTTCAAATAGCGAGAACAGCACTGCAAACGTAGTTTTAAAGGAGTGCAGTGTTCAAACTACGTCGTAAAAAACGGACTACAGAAAATATTGTAAGGTACTATTTTGATTGTTGAAAACTAATAAATAAGTATTACTTAAACAGAAGGTTTAAGATTTATAGATTACGAAATCAAATAACACCAAATCGCCGATAGATGCCTGAAAAATCAAACCATAAATATAGTCACCAATTTATTTAGCGCTAGCCTCTTGGTGAGCTTAGCAAAATAAATGCCAACAAGTCTTGTTCTAATAAAACTACTGTTGCACTTTCTGTTTCAAATTTTGAGTTACTTTTTATTAAGGTTTTAAAAACATAGCATGAAAGATTGAAAGAATGAAATCTTTCAATTCATTCCTTTTACAATTTACAGCTGCTGTTTTTCGTTACGTAATCACGAGAGTAAAGTTTTACATACTGGGTAATCGATTTTTATCTCTAATGATTAAAACTAGTGTGATTTTATTAAGAGTCAACTGACTGTTAATTGTTTCCTGTTAAACAATGTCAACGTTACTAAAATTTTCAGCGAGTCGGCTGTCTCGACAATGCTATCTTGAAATTTATGATGCTTCAAAACTAAATGACTTCAGAAATATGAGACTGAGTTTCAAATGAGTTAATTTCCAAACAAAATGAAATTACCATGTTAAAAATTTCAATTCTTCAGCAAAATATTTAATGAAATTATCTTTAATTTATCTTTTTTCAGTTAGCTATGATTTTTTTGGAGGAATATCCACTGTTACTCGGTAATTTACAAATTTCAGCTTTCCCAAGTTCTGCAATTAGGTTTTGGAGATAAGCTTCCAATTAAGGAATTGTGCTGTTTTTTATCTTCGCACGAAAAACAACTACGGTTAATAAGCAAATGAAATCAACATTCATTATTTTTACTTCAATATCATTCTATTCTAAACTTGTGGAATCAATGCAGTTAAAATCTGCAAAATTGACCGCTAGGGTGTCCCAAAAAAAAACGAAAGTCGGAATTTTGTAACGCATACCCTCTTATTATTTTTTTTTTCCTTTTACATCAAAACAATTGTAAAAAAAGTTTCATGCAATTTTAACAACGGTAACCCGTGCCGACTTGCGTCCGAAAGTGCGAACTAGCCCTTTTTCACTAGGCCAAATCGAAAAAAACTTTTTTCGGAAATTCAAAATTTCATGTTGATAAAACGCTTCCCCTAGATCCCAACATGTCCCAAAAAATCATTTATCCAAATTAAAAAATATTTAGGTACCCCAAACGAAGCTTAAAATTCATAATTTTCTTCAAAAAATAGCTTTTTTTCTATGTATTTTGTAAACAACGAAAGATAAATTTTAAGAAATTATCAAGATGAAAAATATGAAGCATAAAGTATATAATTAGAGCTAAATATAAGTTTTTTCTCTCATTTTATATTTATTTCTCCCGGAAATTACTCACAATTAAGGTTTTTTCAAGTTTTAAGTTAAATTTTTCCATTTTAAATACTACATTTTTTTATTATTATTCATCTGAAAGTATGTTCTTTAGTGATTTTGGAACTTGATATTTTCTTTAAATGTATCTGTAATTTAAAATAAATAAATAGTTAAAATAAATAAATTGAAAAAAAAATTAAAAAAAACTATGACAGCGATTTATTTACAACATATATTTACTATACAATATTACAGTACAATAAACATTACAAAACATACTATCGTTTTAATGTTTGTGTATTTCAGTCAGAGTATATATTTCGGTGCTCTTGGACGCAACACAACAAAAATTGTTTTTGCTCCTCATCAACTGTTAGCAAACCATGACAGTCCTGCATCATTTTTACAGCTCTTTCAGCTGTATCATTTACTGGTCTAAACACTGAGACCATCCTTTTTCCTTCAAGGAATTAAGTGTTATTCGCCCATAGAGAAGGACTCTCATTGAGAAAACTTTCATCAATTTTTAGCCTAGTAAGCAAAGGCTATCTTTTAAATGATATGAACTTATCAATTATTTCCTCTACAAAATAATAAAATAACAGGTGACAAATGCGCGATATGAGGAAGTAACTAATTAAACAATTAGTTACTTCCTTCCCCCTTTTTTTTGATTCGGCTCAGTACACAAGTACTAGTTTACACTGTCAAGCACAAGTCGGCATAATTTGTAAATTTTGAAATTATAATAAACATTTTCGACAATCATATTGATCTTAAACAAACATTTCTTCAAATTTTTTTTAAAGAAATTAGGTTCTCAGTACGAGGCATGAAATGTTTTTTCTATTAATTTATTGCATCATTTGTGAATTTCAAATTGCAGATACACTTAAAGAAAATATCAAGTCCAAAAATCACTGAAGAACAAACTTTCAAAACAGCATTTGCAGATAATTAATAAAAAAATGTAGTAGGGGGATGTGTGGCAAAGTGAAATAGCAGGGCAAAGTAAAATGGTGAAATATTTTCCCAACTTGCAGTGTAACTTATCTAGCAATATTTTAGCTAAGTTCCTAGACGGATAGGTAATTCCTGTCAAAAAATAAGTATAACTCCAAAGATCAACGAAAAAATTATTGAAGCCATTTTAAAAATTTGATACCTTTATTGTAATATTCGTGGGTTTTCAAAAATATTTCTTGTTATTATAAAAGGATAAGATTTTTGTAATTATCATCCGAACTATTAACTGAGAATTACTGATATCCAGTGCAGTCCTTATTTAGTTCAAATTAGGCATTTTTTGCTTTTTAATGTTCAATGTAATTTGTCAAGTGCACGCGGGGCAAAGTGAGATAGTTCATTTCGTGTATTTATTCATTCATTTATAAAATCACTCACGTGTTTCTTCATTTATTAATTCATTTACATTCTTTTACTTAATTACTTACACATTCATTAACTCATTTTCTTATTCGTTCTCTATTTTATTCACTCATTTATCTTTTCTCACACATTAATTAATTTATTTATTCATTTACTTTCTCATTCGTTTATTTTTCGTTAATAATTATTTTTTCGTTTATTTACACATTCATTTGATGAAAACTACTGTTAATCCTCGAATTAAAAAATTTTCACAACAAAAATATTATATTTTTCACTTTGCCTCATGTTTTTTTGAAGTGAAAATTGTTCACATTTTTTTAAAGCTCAAAATAACTGCCAAAGATGAAAAATAATATTTCAACGAAAGTATTATCAAAAAAATATTATTCCTTCTTTATGTTCAAAAATTTTTAGAGCAAAATTCCCAGTTGTTCCTTTCTAAGTAGGCAAGTAAACTTAACTATTTCACTTTGTCCCACATGAAAAATGATCAAATAAGCTTTGTGCTGAAATATAATTGAAATTAAAAACCTTTAATTTCAATTACATTTCAGCACAATATAATATTCAGCATAAATCATAAATTAATTTATAAAGGAAATTTTTTTTTAATTATTTTATTTAAAGTACTGCGTACATGCTGTACTTTCTACCCAATTTGTGCTTTATTTACGTTGTTTTTTTACTTCATTTGTAAAAAAATGCGGTATTAAAGTGGAAAAATTTAACTTAAAACTTAAAAAAACCTTAAATTTGAGTAATTTAAGAGAGAAATAAATATAAAACGAGAGAAAAAACTAATATTTAGCTTTAATTATATACTTTATGCTTCATATTTTACATCTTGATAATTTCTTAAAATTTATCTTTCATTGTTTACAAAATACATAGAAAAAAAGTTACTTTTTGAAGAAAATTATGAATTTTAGGCCTCGTTTGGGGTACCTAAATATTTTTTAATTTGGATAAATGATTTTTTGGGACATGTTGGAATCTAGGGGAAGCGTTTTATCAACATGAAATTTTGAATTTCTGAAAAAAGTTTTTTTCGATTTGGCCTAGTGAACAAGAAGTTCTGTCAAGAACTAAACGAGCCTACTTTCCCGTACATCGACATCGGCATTAGCATCTGATCAATATTCTCTTGATTATCTGAAACTAAAAATGTCAAACATATCTTTATAGCACTTAAAGCTGGTTTCTGAAAGCAAAATATACCCATCTCATCAGATAAAATAGACACGTAAAAAGTAAATAAACGAGTCAATAAAGTTTTGTCGCACCTTTTAAAGAATGTAACTGTTATAGTTCTTCCGTAGAAAAATTCCACAATCGTTTTCAAAAGAAAATAAATAAATAAATAAAATAAAAGTACTAAGAACTTCAAAACACATTTTATCAAAGAAAGAAAAAAAACTCGTTCGTTAATAAAATGTCTTGAATTTCATTTTTAATCCGTTGCCAGTTGTTAAATATAAATAAGGAATAAAATGCTCTCGTGAATGAAAAATTTTTGTTGACAAAAAAAAAATCGTCTGATAAAAAAAAATAATAATAATAATAAATTAAACAAAACAAATAAATAAATAAACAAAAAATCGTCTGCCCAGTCAGTCATTTTTTCTGAGCCTGCATTTCCGCCATGTTTGCGGAGTCGGAGTCGGAATCAGAGTCCTCACAGAAGATTAGTCAGAAAAGTACTTTACAACACATTATTTATCAAAACCATTTTCTTACAAAGTTAGTTTGAAGGAAATCCGCCTTGAAGTTCAGAATCAACATTCAATTTAAATTTCTCCGTAGGCGCTCATGTTAAAATTATTTCTGAACGGTTCATCATTGAACGAAAAATGGTTCAAATTGAAAAGTGAAATATAGGAATGAGCCTCTCCGAGATCTTTCGAACAAAAAAAAGTTTATTCAATTCGGACGTTTCACTTAAAAGTTATTAGGTGGGGAAAGGTTGTTTGAACGGTTCAATGTTGAACGAAAAAAATGTTCAAATTGAAAATTTAAATACGGTAATGAAGCATCCTTGCCGAGATTTTTTGAACAAAAAAAAGTTTGTTTAAATCGGAAGGTTCACTCAAAAGTTATTAGGGGTGAGAGCTTGTTTGAACGGTTCAATGTTGAACGAAAAATTGTTCAAATCGAAAATGTAGATACGGGAATGAAGTATCCTTGAAAAGATCTTTCGAACAAAAAAAAGTTTGTTCAAATCGGACTGTTCATTCAAAAGTTAGTATCGCGGGACCGGTTGTTTGAACGGCTCAAAGTTGACCCAAAAATTGTTCAAATCAAAAAATCAAATATGGGAATGAGCTGTACTCGCCGAGATCTTTCCAACAAAAAAAAGTTCGTCCAAATCGGAATGCTCATTCAAAAGTTATTAGGGGGGGACAGACAGACCGACAGACCGACCGACCGACCGACAGACCGACACACAAATTCCCCATCTCAATACCCCACTTTCAAATTTTTAATTTTTCGATATTTATTTCATTTTTTTGTTTCTTTTTGACTTTTTTTTACTTGGCGATATTTTTTGAACTTAGCGATATTTTTTGGACTTGGCGATATTTTTTGGACTTGGCGACATTTTTTAGATGCATTAAGCCAATTTTAATGCTTTTTTCGTCTCTTTTATTTTTAACGGGAAAGTAGGCTAAAAAGGGCTATTTCGCACTTTCGGACGAAAGTCGGCACGGGTTTCCGTTGTTCAAATTGCATGAAACTTTTTTTACACTTGTTTTGATGTAAAAGGAAAAAAAATAAGAGGGTATGCGTTACAAAATTCCGACTTTCGGTTTTTTTGGGACACCCTAATATATATATATATATATATATATACATACTTATCGTACAAATTTCGTGGAGAGGCAGGAAATACGCCAGGAACAGGAACGTCATTTCGAATTTTTCCAGGGGGGGGGGGCAAAGGGTGTATACACAATGTAAATTTACCAAAAAATTGTAAAAAACATGTCTACTTACGTGTGAATACATTGATTTCCCAAAGTCAGGGGAAATGACGGACCTACCCAGCAAACCAATTTCCCATAGAAAAGTATGTCCGCAAAAGCATGCATGCGTTTATGTAGAGAGCGCTGTGTGTAGACAGCCTGCTCGATTTCTTGACCACCCAGCCCACCTGATTTATCTGCCATTGATTTCCTTTTTTGGGGAGCAATGAAGTACATTGTGTATGAGACTCCCATCGACAGTAAAATGGACCTTGGTTGCACGAATAATGGCAGTCGCTGGCACTGTCCGTGAAATGCCGGTCGTTTTTGACAATGTTAGGAGGTCAATACAACGGCGCTGTGAAATATGTGTTTGTGTCAATGGTCGCAATTTTGAGCACCTACTCTGTGAACCTGTATTTTATCTTGCCGTAATAAATTTTACATTCCTGACCAAAAAATTGTACTCATGTCTTATGTTCTCTTTACTTGTCCATTTTGCAGGGGCGTGCTTAGAGTTTTAGCGGCCCTGTGCGAAATTTATTTTAATAGTCAAGAAATAAACATTTTTTATTCATTTATTTCCCCTCCCCCCTAAAGTATAATACATTTAAATTATTACACACCGCAACATGCACCAATCCCAACACAAAAAAACCGGAAATTATTTTGACATTTTACCATAAAATTGCTATATTATGTGAAATAAAAATAAAAAGAAAGAAAAGACACAGACACAACCAAAATTTACCGAAAACAAACATTTATTTAGAAAAAAGAAAAATCTATAGATTAATAAATAAATAAAATAAGCGATTTAATGAGGAATAATTTTTCTAGCTTTTTCAGCAGCAAATTCATCAATTAAGTTTGAAAAATCTAAACAAATGCAAAAATCATTTTCAATCCATATTAGTGCTAGACCATTATGCATAATAGATCTTAAATACGTTTTTAATTTTATTCCAGCTTTGAGAATGAAGGTTCTGCCGAGACAACTGTAGCTGAAATAGAAAATTCGTAAATCAATAACAAAATTTAGTAAAACATTTTGGAAACTGTTTTCAAACAGATAGTTAAGTGGTTGAAATTAAAGTTTCTCTGGAATGAAATTGATAAAAACTTTTAGCTCTGTGTATAAATCGGTTCCATTCACATCGTCTAATTCTAACGCCAAGTTATTGTAATTAGTTATTAAATCTTGCTCTTCCAAAGTTTTCAATGCTGGAGTATTGCAAAGAAATCCAAATTTCTTGTTGAAGTCTTTTTTTTTTTTTTTTTGAAAACGCTTCTAAGGTGTACATAAAAGATTGACTCGTAAGAAAATTGTTTGTTAACATTCTTTCCACGAAGAGTGTTAACAGGAGGAGAAGAAATTTCATTAGTATTCATTTC
>JAXGGA010021615.1:0-16290 GCA_038373865.1 Uloborus plumipes | reverse complement strand
AAAAAAAAGTTTTATTGATAAAGAACATAAAAACTATCGGTTGTGATGGCACATCAGTTAACACTGGAAAATCAAATGATGCTATTAGACTTCCAGAAAAGTCTTTAGAACCCTCACTACAAGCTATGGTATGTTTTCTTCATTTAATGAATTACCACTTAGAAAGTTAACGGGGGCTCTTGATAAACCGACTACTGGACAAAATTCTTTTAGTTGAACTATTGGAGAATTCTAACAATATTGGTAAGATCTACCAGTCATGAACTTTAAGAAAATAAAACGCGTTTTACCAGAAGTTGACGTCAAAGAATTGAGTCAAAAATACTTATGGGATGTGTCAAAAGCTGTAATGTCTGTCAAATGTTCTTAAAATTTAGCAGAAAGGAACCCTGCAAACTTTCCCCATGTAAGATGGCTCACGATGGCAAAGTTTTGAGGATATACATCGCAGGTAGTGATCCAAGTTCAGAGTTAAATAAACTAGCATAATTTATAATAAAGGTTTATGCTCTCTGCTTTTTCACAATCGAATCTCAGCATAAAATTATTCATGCATTTAAGCATTTTTTAAGACCATAGATTGCAACAAGAATTTGGATTCAAATCTCCAAAATGTTATCCATTCCACATTGTAAAGAACTCATCTTGCCTGGGAAAAAAGCTTGCAGGGTTCCTTTCTGCTACATTTTAAGAACATTTGCCAGACATTACAGCTGTTGACACATCCCATAAGTATTTTTGAATCAATTCTTTCCCAAGTAGCACACTTCGTTTTTTAAAGGTTGTAAAATAGTTATTAACGTTGTAACAACTGCTTAAAAACGTTTATAAAACGTTTAAAAGTTATTTGTGCTACCTGGGTTGACATCAACTTCTGGTAAAATGCGTTCTATTTTCTTAAAGTTCATGACTGGTAGATCTTAGCAATATTGTTAGAATTCTCCAATAGGTCAACTAAAAGAATTTTGTCCAGTAGTCGGCCTATCAAGAGCCACCGCTAACTCTCTAACCGCTAAGTGTTAATTCATTAAATGAAGAAAACATACCACGGCTTGTAGTGAGGGTTCTAAAGACTTTTCTGGAAGTCTAATAGCATCATTTGATTTTCCCGTGTTAACTGATGTGCCATCACAACCGATAGCTTTTATGTTCTTTATCAATAAAACTTTTTTTTTCATAAATCGTGAAACTGAAGCTACAATTTCTTTTCCTGGGCCATTTACTGGAGCACCATGTCCGAAAAATTTAGAGTCTGTTTCCTTAACCAAAGATATGTTATTCTGCCATCCTAAAGCAGCTACGCTAGTGGAGCTGTATTTCGTTTACCATCACGGGGGCCCCGATAGAACGCGGGCACTGTGTGGCGAGGGGCTTAGATTCTGTTTATATTATTTTACTTTTTACTTCACATAAATCACAAATGAATCCCAGTTTCAAGTGTTAATTCAGTTAGATTCCACATTCATAAACAAGTTTTTAACCAAGCCGCATGGCCTTGTAAAATGCTAGTTTTGGCGAAAATTACGTAAGTTCATAATAAATGTGGGAGATTTAAATGTTGTTTAATATACTTTTTTTTAAACCCAATTTTGTCCTCCGACTTTGCGGTGTACATTTTTCAACTTGAATTATTTTTAACATTTATTCTTAATATTAAAAAAAAAATAGAAAAAAATCAAATTTTTGAAGAAATTCATAAACTTCAGGCCTCGTGCGGAACACCTAAACAATTTCTGATTAGACTGAAATTTTTTGAGGAATATGTGGGTAGGTAGAGGCAACTTTTTATCAACTTAGTAAATTGAATTTCGAAAAAAAGTTTTTTTCGATACACCCTAATGTATACACGTCTGTGAATGTCATCAATAATGTAAGTTCTTGAATTAATACCTCTATTGCATCTAAAAGTCTTAAGCATTGAAGTTTTAAATGTTTTTTCAATTCGTGATCTAACGTATCCGTACCTCAAAACCTGACTAACGTGAGTACATTTCTATAACCTTTAGGGAGAAGAAGTAAACGATTGTCGAAAACGTGCAAAGGATGGAATTTGATCTCCTTTAACTCTACTAAATAATTGCGAAGGAATTTTTATTTTCTAGAATGAAGCTCTGGTGGATTAACAAGGAATGGGATTCTGCGTGCAATGCGATAATGAAGTCAAAATCGCCATCGTTGGACTTCTCGACTTTGAATAACTGTACCTCGGATCCAGTCGTTCTGATTCCGAGGTACAGTTATTATGTTTGCACATTCCTAGATAATGAGTAATATTATTAATTTAAATACAATTTTAAAATCAAAACTGAATGTCATGCTAAACTCAAAGAAACTGCAAACATAAGTTTGAAAATACCAATGCATTACATGATATTATACGACTTTAGCAGTTTTTATTGCATGATTAATAATCGTAATTAAAGAAAAATGATATTAAAAATTTGAAACTATACTATTCGTTAAAAAAATAAATAAAAAGTAATAAAATCAACAAAATTATTAATAACGTAAATTTGAATAATAAAAAGTGTATTCACAAGTATGTACTCATTTTGCTTTATGTTTGCATTTCTGTCTCAATAAACTTCATTGCTTACGTCATCATTGGAATTATTTGTCGAATTTTATATGCATGAGTTTCATAGAATTTTATTATAATCAAAAATAAGAAGAGACTTTTTAAATAAATTATAAACGTATTCATGAATACACAGTCACAAAACCATTGTTTCAAATCAGCTGTTAAAGCCTGCAGGCAGGAATTTCGGTATTTCTGTCTGAAATGGTATTTGGTTATTTTTATCGAAATTCTGAATACTCTAAAACTGAGTCCAATAAAAGAGGGATCTTATTACTTGAGAAAAAGGTTCAAAAATTCACATATAAAATAATGATGAAGGAAAAATATTTCTTATTTTCAAAGCAGGTGAATTCAAACAGCGGAACACGGCAGAAATAGATTTGAAATTTTAGATTTTGATTTATTGGTGTTTTCTATTGAGCGCGCGAACTAAAGTCTCAAGAATCATTTTTGGTTTTCACACCAGCTTGTTTATTCTTTTCTTGTTTTATATAACGTTCAAACGCATACGCAGACACATACATAAAAATTTATATACACACATGAATAAATAAATAAATAAATATATAGCATAGTATGTCTATAGAAATATCTTTTTTTTCTACACAAGATGAAATATGTTGTTGAACTTACTAAGTTTTAAAAAAACGAGGTTGTAGGTTTTTTCAGTTCGGTGTTAAGGCTTTTAACAACCTAATTATGTATTAAGTGTAACACATCAACTCCCTGTTGATAGCCGGAACTACTTATATTATTTCTGCATTTTCTTCCTCAAGATTCTCCTCAAGTCGAAAAACTAAGAAAAAAAATTAAATCTCAATTGATTCTTCTAAGATTCTATACTTTACAATTCCCTTTGGAAAATGACGCCAACGTTAATGTCAAACAAAAACAATGATAGAGTAAAATATTCATCTCCTGAATAATATTAAAACTATTTTCTAGCTCCCTTTAGCAATTTTTAAATTCCGTTTTCTTCAAAAAAATGAAAACGGCTATTGTTCTCACTTTTCTCCTAAGAAGAATCCCGCATAGTTTTAAAATTTAATACTTAGAGAAATTTAATGAAAGTTTAGTAGCAGCTAACATTTTTATGCTCCGCGTTATTAAAAAGAACATTTGCTTGTTCGCTCATTTTCGTTCATATCATTATTTCTGTTCTTGATTCTACTTTTGTTAAAAAATACTTTAATACTTTTAAATAAAAGATTTTTTTTACAAAATGCAGAAAAAACAATTTGGTCTATCTTACGAATCTGTGCAAAATTCCCTGACTGAATAAAGTTTAAAATCTTCCCCACGGACCATAAATTAATGTAAAAAAATTTCTCGATAAACTTTACTAAGAAGAGATCCATGATAAACAGTAAAAACTTTTTTTGTTACGGAAAAAAATATGTTTATTTTTTAGAAGTGTTTAAAATTCAAGAAATATTTTTTGTTTAAAATTTAACAAGATTGTTTTGTTTTTTTATCGAATGTTTGCCTACAATCGTTTCCAGATAACTCATAAAGATTTACGCGGGATTGAGGTCAGCAGAGTATAACAGTATTTCTCTACATTATTTTTACCGAAGACATACTCCTCTTCAGAAATGCATGACTTACTTTTGAATATTTTTCACACGTTCTAAAAATTTAGTCATTTAAGACGATACTTCCCGCGGTAGGATAGAAACTCAGTCTCAAATGTCGCGAAAATTTTGCCAGTTTGTCGAAAACTTCACACAATTTCTTTAAAAGTTAAAATTTTTCTCAAAGTTATTTTGTCAAATTAATCGAACACGTCCCTACATTTGTTGATGCCTCTTAAGAGTTAACTCTTTAGTTGCCTATAATTTGCCCCTTTGCCAAATCTCTCAGGAAACACTTGTTAAACTATACTAACTGAAGAGGAGAAATTGAGCGCATCAACGCGCACATCACGTGCTGACACTTAAAGGCAGCGAACGTGTTAATGAATAATAGAAATTTTCGGATGCTAAGAATCTAGACTAAAAATATACTACAGGTGCATTCACAATTGAAGGGATTGGGAGATGAAGGGATTGAGTGACAAAACAGAAATTGCGAGTAATTTAAGTTCAAAGTTTTATTGTTGCAGCTTTTTTGTTTTCCGGTTTTGCCGTTAGTGTGAGTATGAAATTGGTCTAATGATATCTACTTTTTGATGTACCAAGTTTTATTTGCTTACCTGTATCCATTGCTTACCATTGTCCAGAGTGTTCATTTTTAAAAATGTAACATAGCCCCTTCATTCTCCAAGCCCTTCAATTCCTATTAAAAGTGCGAAATAAGAAAATTTGCAGGTTTGAACGCAAAAGGTTTCTTTGAAAAAACATACTTTAGTGGAGTAATTGTAAGTTGGGACAGTGGTGGTCCGATCTATAAGGAGTCGTAACCGGAAGTCCCGAGTTTAATCCTAGACGATCAAAGATCCATCGTCTTCACTAACAGTGGCTGGGGGACATTAAAAATAGTCGTGGTCACAAAGTTCTCCAACTGAATCAATGACGTTGCGATACAGGACTAGTGGATTGCTCGGCTCTTGGTCTAAATCAAAAGAACATTTTTTTCCCATTTCGGGGCCCAATCCTACCGGTTAAACCTTGTGTTGTGTTAGGTAAGGGGGACCATGGAGGGAAAAGTGAAAAGTAATTCTTAGTAAATGCGTTCTAATGCACTGCTAAAAATAAAAGTTTAGCAAGTCACAAATATATCGATTATTCCATTTACCTTCAAGAGGATGCACCATTTCTGGGCTCAGTTTAAAAAAATTTCGATTGGAGAATCCGTGAATCTTGGTTCAAGTTGGACTGCAAAGTGCGAATGGGTACATTGTATTTTCTCCTTTTTCTAACATAATATGTCGTCTAAAAAGATGAAAGGAATTCCATTAAACTACGATTCGTTAAGCTGGACAATTTAAGGTTTTTGTTTCACGCTTAATGTGTTGACCACAATGGATTTAATTCATGACTTCTGCTTTTTGCTTTTACCTTCTTTACAAAATAATATGATAAAACTTTTGATTTTTTGTGTAGTTATTCACGTTATAATATCTGTACCTCAGAGCCAGAACAACATAAGTCCAAAACTAGCAATTTTTACTTGATTACTACATTGTATAAAAATGTTTAACCGTCATCGACCCATGATAATGTTATTCTATAGAAGAAACTCCTCCACACATATTTAGCAGCAAGAAAAGAGTGCGAGTCCCATCCTTTGCATGCACCGACAATTGTTTCTGCGCTCTCCTGAGAAGTTACTCAAATGTACTAACGCTAATCTGGTTCTGAGATACACATAAAATACGTTTAAATACTTCCCACACCTACTATTAAACAAATAATTCAGGAGCTCTAAAAGCAAGAATAAGGTAAATTGCTGCATTTTTAAGTGAAAACTCTAATAGAGATTTACTCCTAATCTAATTAATATGTTTACTTTTTAACGAAAACGCAGCAGTTTAATACTAATTTCATTTACGTAGTTTGTTTTAGTGCAAATTATAATACTGATTAGAATGTAATTCTTTAACTAATCTAATTGTCACAAGAAAACCTAATTACACGGGTGAAATTTGGAGCAAGTTTCGAGTTTCAAGCTTTCAAATAAATACACTGGCGGAAAAAAAAATCCTAACACCAAGAAAAATTACTGTAGACTAATGAAATTTGGGTAATGTAATTGTCTAGTTAACATGTTTAATTCATTAAATGTACAAGATCACTGGCTAATTTAAGCTCAAGAAAATGCTGTGCAAATGTGAAATTATGTTATTTTAAGAGCCGGTGTAATCTCCAGAATTTTGAAGGCTAGCCTGCAAGCGTGCATGCATTGTGTCATACAAGTGCCGAATGTCACTTTGCGGTATGGAGTGCCATGCTTGTTGCACTTGTTGTGTCAATACTAGGACAGTCATTGCTGACTGTGGATGATACTGGAGTTGCCGTCCAATGATATCCCATACGTGATCAATTGGAGACAGATCTGGTGATCTTGCAGGTCATGGTAACATGTCAACACTCTGTAGAGCACATTGCGTTACAGCAGCGGTGTGAGGGCGAGCGTTATCCTGTTGGAAAACTCCCCCTTGAATGCTACTCATGAAGGGCTGTACTATAGGTTGAATTACCAGACTGACGACAAATTTGCAGTCAGTGTGTTTGGGATAACCACAAGAGTGCTCCTGCTGTCATAGAAAATTGCTCCCGAGACCATGACTCCAGGTGTAGGTCCCGTGTGTTTAGGCCGCAGACAGCTTGGATGCAGGCGGTCCCCTGGCCTCCTTCTGACCAACATACGACCATCACTGGCACCAAGGCAGAATCTGTTTTCATCAGAAATTACAACAGATCTCCACTCCGACCTCCAGTGAGCTCTGTCTTGACACCACTGCCGTCGCAAACGGCAATGGTTTGCAGTCAATGGAATACCGGCTACAGGCTACCTGGCTCGGAGCTGTCCTTGAAGTAAGCGATTTCTTACCGTTCTTTGGTCACGACGGTACCAACTGCAGCTCGAATGTCAGCCGCAGATGCAGTACGATGCGCCACAGCCGTACGCAGGATTCGGCGATCTTTCTTCTCAGTCGTGCCACGTGGCAGCTCGGAACTCGATCTTCTTGAGGTAGTACCATCCCTTGACCATAGCTTCCAATAATCATGCACGGTGGAAACATTCCCACCAAGTCTTTCTGCAATATCGCGAAATGAAAATCCACCTTCTCGTAGCCAAATTGTACGACCTCGTTCAAACTCGGTGAGCTGTTGATAATGGCTTCTTCGTCTTCTTAAAGACATTCCTGGCTAACATGAACGCAATGCGTCAAATTTCATGGAAAAATAATACTCACGAGCTTTGCAACACGCTTTTAAAACAAGCCTTATTTGCATGTTCTGAGTGACGCCAGCTGCGCCACACTTATGCGCGGAGCGCGAAATTTCAATCGATGTCATCTTTCAGTTGTATAAACACGCCTACCAAATTTCGTTTATCTAGCGCAAGTCTTTCTTGGTGTTGGGATTTTTTTTCCGCCAGTGTATAAATTGAAATTAGATTTTGAATATCAACTTTATTTAATTGATATAAATATATACTAAATACTAAATATAGATAATTATATTACAATAACAGAAAACGATAAGGTAAAAACAAGCTAAAACAACAGGTATAAGCTATCAGAAAGATGTAAGAATAATAAATAGACGCCAGACTTTCGAGAAGATCTTGTAGAGTTAGTAACGTAAGAAGCTAGTGTTCGAATAACGTACGTTCGATCTCAAGGGAAGACAGTTCTTCTGGCACAATAAATTGGGAATCAATTGACTTACTTTATAGGCATGAGCTTGCAATTTCTATTACAAGACAATATTTGAACTACATAGCGTAATAGAAATGTCATTACAAGGCAAAATGATGACATTCATAAATAGGGGGTAAGTAGGGGAGACTGGGTACGGTTGTGACAATTTTCATTTGCTCCCCCATAGATCCCTTAGCAATGCCTGTGAGCTGGTTTAAAGTTGTTTTTATGTTAAAGTGTTTATTTGCCTGCTTATAAACACTAAAATTTTCTCCCTAAGTACAATAGTTAACTCACAGGACCATATTAAACAAAAAAGGAAAAAATGTCACAACCGACCCCACCCCAGGGGCGGTTGTGACAGTGCTTGGGGTAGGTTGTGACAAGTTCAAAAATACAACAAAACAGTCTAGATCACTTTTAATTTCAAGTAATATTAAACGTAATTCGACATTACCTTCATCTGGGAAAGTTTGTTATTTAAGAATGTGTCTCGTTCAGTTGAAGTAGCCTTATACCAAGTTTTACAAAAATATCAGGTTTTTGGAATTTCGTAACGTCTGTTTTGGCAACATTATGCACATCCTGTGGGTCATAACCGTGTCTGTTCATAACAATTCTCAAGCATCAAAGAAAGATTCCACATTTATTTGTTTTATTGAAGCTTGTTACTCTTGAAAGGCTAGTTGCATGAACTACACGAACAAACGTGAAACATTTCTATTCATAAATGAACAGAACCATTTCTCAGTAGCCATTTTACTCTCATATCTGCGTTCAGTGTATATGTACGTTCAAAAGCACTTTATTATAAGTAATATAACCTATGCACACGTTGTTTTCATTGTGACAGCGCCAGCCGGCTCCATCGCGTTTACGAATGAATGTTTCGTAGCAAAGACTTACGATTAACGTTGCATTTCCAAAGCTGTCCGAAAGAAAAAAAAAAGTTTCACTTCTTTATAAGCTTCTTTATATTTTATTAGGTCACACTGCCCTATTTCTGTCTTCTCCAAGCGTATTATGGGCATCAAATATGATAAAAACATGTTTTATTCGTGTCACAACCGTCCCCACGCAATTTGTCACAACCGACCCCAACCCACTACTTTTTAAAACAGCAATCGCCATGGCAATACAAAATAGCCTACATAAAAAGTAATCACTGCTATTTCACTATTAAGGTTCACTACTAACGGGGAGAAAACTTTCATTTCTCTATCTGTACCCATTCAACAGGAATTACTAAAAGATATCGAACAAAAAAACTTACTTTTGACTGTTAAAAAGTAACCAACCCCTCTGCTAGCGTTAATGTCGCTCGATGGCTACCGCAATGCTTTGACACACATTCAGACAAACATGTTGATACTCTCTCTGTTTGCTTCAACCAGGTATTAATTATGGTTTAGCTAATATGACGACTGTCACAACCGCCCCGCGTCACAACCGTCCCCAGTCTCCCCTACTGCGCTGTACAACGGTAGATCTCAACTAATACTGAAAATGATAATTACAGCAAGTATATTATTTAATAATAACAAGAGATATTTTTGATAAACCACGAAAATTATAATATATGAATCAACTTTTGAAAGTGATTTGTATTATACGTTTTTTTTCGTTAATCTTTAGAGGTTTTTTTTTTTTTTTTTGACTGGAATCAATCATATATTTAGGAACTTAGTTAAAATATTTCTAGACAAGTGGCGCTGCAAAGTATGAAAATATTTTACCATTTCACTTTGCCCCACATTCCCCTACTTTGAACAAATCATTTTTTAACCGACTTCAACAAAGGAGGAGGTTATCAATTCAAAGCGTATACTTTTTTTTTGTTTGTTCGCACATAACATCTTATCTACTGAACCGATTTGGACGATTTTTTTTTTAAATCGGTAGGAGATGGTGTAACTTAGGTACCATGTACTCATATGACGATATTTGTTCACTAGAAAAAAGTTATTATGGAAAACAGTAAATTTCATGTCATTTCCCCATTAAATGATTTAAATTTTCATCCATTGTTGCAAAATTTTTTTGCCTCGCAACAGCAATATTAACAGTAATCATGATGAAAAATTTGAACCAAGGCTTAACTTAATCTAACATAAAACTCATTAGCGGTAACGTACGTAGTATGTGTTAAAATCTTATGAACAACGAGAAACTAGAATTGCTTTGAAATATAAATTAGTTGACAAACCGTTGATATTTAAATGACTTTGATTAAGCTAGTACATAAATAAATACCAGAGAATAACAAAGATTATTTTTTAGTGTCAATAGTTTATAATTTTAAACGCGTTGATAGTTTCTTCCTTTTTTTTTCAGTTTATTTTTCTGGAAACATTACCTTATTTCATAAGTACACTTACACTAAAAAGAATAAAATAAAATAATTTTGGAAAAAAATAGAACCGACTTCAGTTGGAAATTGCTCTGAAAAGTAAAAAATAATTTTTTTCTTTGAACACCATCGAAACTACTTTTAAACATAAGTTTTGAAGTCGGCGCAAAAACGATAGGTCAAATGATATTTAACCATATTTTGCCAACATTTTTCAGAGAAACCATTGAAAATTAAAAGCAGAATATTTGTACCATTACACGAATGTGTGGTAAAGAATGAAATGTATGCGAATGCTTTTAAAGAACATGGATCCATTAAAATGTATATAGTTGAATTATAGTTGCGTATGATTCTATACATTGTTTTTGCGCCAACTTCAAAACTTATGTTTAAAAGTAGTTTCGATGGTGTTCAAAGAAAAAAATTATTTTTTACTTTTTAGAGCAATTTCCAACTGAAGTCGGTTTTATTTTTTTCCAAAATTATTTTTAATCTCAAAAGATGCCGTTAAGACTTCAGTATAACTACTGTCGTCCCCGCTTATTTGGGTAACAAATAAACGAATAACCCGCTTATATGAATAAAACATCTCGGAACCGAGGATATAGAAGCAATGTTAAAGATCCCCGCTTAATCGAACAATATTTCTTGGAACCGACAGTATTCGTTTAAACGGGACCGACCGTACTTGCTTATTTATTTGTATTCGTAGCTAATGATTTATTCCAAAAACAAGAAGCATGTATCAAATTTAATTTATTATTATTATTATTATTGTTATCATTATTATTATTATTATTATTATTATTATCATCATCATCATCATCATTATTTGAATTAATGAGTAACCGCATTAATAAACAAAACGCAGCTTCATGTTTTTTAAATTATTTTATGTAATACTCGTTTCGAACATGCTTGCACTTATGTATTTATTGGTTGTTATTATGCAAGAAAGTCAAGTATGTTTGTCTTAATCTTCCAATGTAAAACGTGCTTTCCAGTTCTCTTTAACGTTTTGCATCAGGATTATAACCAACGAAACTCAAAACACAATTGGTTCATCCTCCAGAATATGTAACTTTTAATCCAAAATAATTTTAAAACATGTTTCCTGCTTTTTTCCTCTTTACATGAAACTGTTTCTTGCTAAGAGTGACCATAAACAATGGCTCTACTAAATTACAATTATTTCATACCGATTAATTGAGAAATAAAAATTCAAAAACAACCATAATCACGGAGGTGATATAACAGGAAAATTAACACTTACTGCCATAAAATAAATTGTAAGTGCTTAATCAGCTTCCTAAAGAAGTAAGTTTGAAAATAAATTTGTAATAATGGTATATGCTTAAAATTAATTTATTTTATCTCCATTACTTCCTGTATTCCTGTATGTACATTCCCTCTGTCACAATGATATTAGCAAGAAATATCACTGAGGTGAAGAACTCTCTATAAAAAAATAGAGCTAATGAATGTATTTTTCAGCGAAAAAAATTTATTATTTGTTACTACACAGCAAAAAAAAAAAAAACTTGTTTTCACAGTATAATGCTAGCAACAGAGGCTCCAGTTTAAAACTGCAAAATACACATTAATAAATATATTACTGCTAATTTTACAGTTTATTACTGCTAATTTTACAGTTTTATACTGGAATCTCGGCTGCCAGTACTGCACTGTAAAAATATCATTTTCTTTTTTTGCAGTGTATATGCACTTGCTAAACATATGAAAAGATTAAACTTTTGCTTTTAGATTAATTTCTATGTCTGAACTTCAAGCTAACGAAGATGAAAACTATGCATGACTACACCTGGTTTTTGAAACAAAATTCGTCTTCTCGTTTCTTAACAAATACCTCAAGACTTCTTTACTTTTCTTCTTTATGTAGGTAAAAATGTTAACACAGGTGAGAACTTATTGTGTTACTTAGCTCAATATTCTACTAAAACAAACTTAATTGCTATAAAAAAATAATTAACTTAAAACAGTGACTATTTGAGACACTTGGGGAAGAAACAATAATATATAAATATATATTTTTAATTAACTAAGTTATTAAGAAACATTAAGAGACACAGCAAGTGTGAGACATGCCTTGGAAGAGATAATTCTCATATAGTAAGGGGGCTACGGGAAAAGAAACTGCATTTTGTGATAAAAGCATGAAACTTGGTAGGTTTGTAGACAATGTATAAAAAAACATTTTTAGAAGGGGAGCCAATCGGAAATACCCCCCAAACCCCTCTTAGCTCCTACCCCCTTCTTCTTAACTTATTGGCTATGTCATTACATAAGCGCTTATTGTATTTTTTATCTTTTAAAGCTCCACTTAGAGATTAATTTTAAAAAGAACTACCCGAAAATGCTTTTTTTTGGCAAATCGATATTTTTTAAGAATAAATTCGTGGAAGTGAATTCCCTCTCCCCATAAATGCATTAATGGTTCAAGAATGTAAATATACATTAAATAAATGTTTAAGAAAAGTAGAGTACCGGTTATCCGGATCCTAATTAACCGAACTGTCCAATTATCCGGTCATGATACCTCTCAGTTTTATGACTAAGCACACATCATCGAAAATGTTCTCCAAGGGTACAAAAGCATAAGAACCCCTTGAGGGAAAAGTTAATGTCAAGATAGCATTATTCTACCAAAATAAAATTTAAAGTTTAAATTTCAGAAATTTTAAAGTTTTAGTTTTAAATTTATTTTTCCTCTAATTTTTATTATTAATGCCGTTGTTGATTTTTTTTTCTTCAAATATGGCAGTTCATTAGGTGACGTATATTTTCCAGTGTGTTTATCATTGGTAACATGTGTCATTGTTCATATGTTGACGTAAATGCTATTTATATGGATCGAGATTAGGAAAGATGCTTATATTTTTACAAGTTACGGTTTCTCATAGTCTTATGGTTTTACATGTTCAAAAGTAAGGACGCACCGATAAGCAAATTGGCCGATTACCGATGAATCGGCTGTTGATAATCGGCCGATTAATGATAAGGATAATTGTCTTTCTATTACCAATTTTACCATCACTGTTTTTTATCTCTTATACAATTCCAAGTTTAGAAATAGTAAGTAATTTATTTCTGGGAGAAGATTTTTTTCCATATTTTCTTAGTTTTCACAAAATAATTTCAATATTTTATCAAATTTCTTAGAACCAATTTTCATATTAGTGTAAATAATACCATTAACACATTGTTAGTTTTGTTAATTGGAAATAAAAACTTTAAAAAGGAGGGGAGGGGAGTGTGTGGTGAACACTCCAATTTAGGAGTACTTTTTAATGTAATTAGTAGCAATTTAATTCAATACTTTTATTCTTTAAAAATTAGAGGTTATATGAAAGCACTGTGCTAAGACAGAAACTATCGCCACATGAAAAATGTTGCATCATTGTCTATGTATATTTATTCAAAGTAGGAGAATTAATTTAAAAAAAAACTTTATATCAACTGTGAGGATTATTATTACTGTTAATTAAAGGATTCATCATAGTTTCCCAGTGAAAGTATACTTTAAAGAATAATATCTGAAAAATATTTTTCAGTCGATTAATTGGCCCGATTCTGCCGATTATTAATAATCGGCAAAGTGGCCGATTAATCGGTACTGCCGATTAATCGGTGCATCCCTATTCAAAAGTATTGTTTTAGATGCATTTATTTTAATTTTGTTTAAGTGTTAAAGTTTAAATGGTAAACTTTAATGGTTAAAAATTTAAATGGCATGGTTAAAGCTTTAATGGTTTAAAAGTTTAAATAGCAACCTGGAGTTATGTTTGGTAAAAACAACCCCAGGAAATGTTGTTTTTACCAAAATTATTACAACAGATATTTACTGGATTAAATTTATTTTCTGTTCGAAATTAACTCCAAAAAAATCTATTGTGCCCTGCAGCAACTTTAAATGTATCAGTCTTGTACTGAGGTTATGAAACAATGTTCGAAATTCTGTCAAAACAGGCAAAAATTAGGCAATTATCAGACTTCGTAAATGTAGGTAGATTTAAATTTGAAGAATTATTTGTATCGGAAAAATTTAATGAAAAGAGGGATGAGTGTAACTAAATCTTGTAGCTTGAGCTATAACAGTACAAAAGTCAGAAGAGCTGAAAAAAGAAAAAGAAAAGAAAACTTTGAAGAGCGCCACGTAAGTAAACATTTTGAAGAGGCTTCAGTTAAGCAGAAGAGAAAGAAATGCACTTCATCCTTTCTAGATTTGTGTTTCTTTTTTGATAAGCCTGGTGAAAATAGACAGGAGTTACATCTATTTCTGACGAAATCAGTTGACAGAAAATACGAAATTGAGTGTTGGTAAAAGCACACAGTACGCTCACTGCTGAGTTGGCGCAAGCTTACATAATAGCTCAAGAATGCAAGTACCACCGTACTTGCATTCTTAAAAATTCTTCGTAAAACTTGACTTGTAAAACTTTATCACTCATGAAGGAGAGCAAATGATTGTTCTGAGGAAAATATTTATTCACGAATTGAATTAATTGCCCTACACCGAGTAATTTCTTACTTGCAAAATCTTAGAGTTAACAAAGGTGATAAGTATCCAATTTTCAGAATATTCGTTCTACTAAAATATTATTCTGAAGGAATAGAAAACTTATGCTACAACATTATTTATCAATCGAAAATAAATTTGCTAATGATGTTGACAATACCGGGGTTAGAGCAAAGATATTATCACACTTCGGACATGGACATATGCATGCAGAGAAATCAGGCTTTGAATATGTTTCAGTTTGTAAAGGTAAGTGAATCAATATGTGTCTCCAGTACTAGCAGTTTTAAAGATGCTGTCGCAAGTGACATGATAGTGAATTCCACTAGGACACGCATTTGAAAGTCAACTGTCAGCGTCGAAGGCGGATTTGAATAGTCAGCAAGAAGCTATTGATCCTCCGCTTCTTCCGTCCTCTTAAATAACGTATTATATGGTACTTGCAATATTGGTGGTCTTCCTTCTCAACCATTACTTGCAATTTGTCAGTTGTATTTAATATGCATATATACACTGGCGGAAAAAAAAATCCCAACACCAAGAAAAAATTTCTGTAGAGTAATGAAATTCTGGTAATGCAATTGTCTAGTTAGCATGTTTAATTGATTAAATGTACAAGATCACTGGCTAATTTAAGCTCAAGAAAATGATGTGCAAATGTGAAATTATGTTAATTTAGTAGAGGGTGTAACCTCCAGAATTTTGAAGGTAAGCCTGCAAGCGTGCATGCATTATGTCATACAGGTGCCGAATGTCACTTTGTAGCATGGAGTTCCATGCTTGTTGCACTTGTGTCAATACTAGGACCGTCATTGCTGACTGTGGATGATGCTCGAGCTGCCATCCAATAATATCCCATACGTTATCAATTGGAGACATAGCTTGTGATTTTGCAGGTCATGGTAACATGTCAGCACTCTGTAGAGCATATTGCGTTACAGCAGCGATGTGAGGGCGAGCGTTATCCTGTTGGAAAACGCCCCCTTGAATGCTACTCATGAAGGGCTGTACTACTGATTAAATTACCAGACTGACGACAAATTTTCAGTCAGTGAGTTTAGGATAACCACAAGAATGCCCCTGCTGTCGTAGAAATTTGCTCCAGAGACCATAACTCCAGGTGTGGGTCTCGTGTGTCTAGGCCGTAGACCGCTTGGATGCATGCTGTCCCCTGGCCTCCTTCTAACCAATATACAGCCACCACTGGCACAACGGCAGAATCTGTTTTCATCAAAAATTACAACAGATCTCCACTCCGACCTCCAGTGAGCTCTGTCGTGGCGCCACTGCCGTCGGAAAATGCAATGGTTTGCAGTCAATGGAATACCGGCTGCAGGTTGCCTGGCTCGGAGCTGTCCTTGAAGTAAACAGTTACTTACCGTTCCTTGGGTCACGACAGTACCAACTGCAACTCGAATTTCAACCGCAGATGCAGTACGATGCGCCACAGCCGTACGCAAGATTCGGCGATCTTCCTTCTCAGTCATGCCACGTGGCAGCTCGGAACT
>JAXGGA010021614.1:0-16293 GCA_038373865.1 Uloborus plumipes | reverse complement strand
CATACCAAGAGCATACGTAAGCTTTTAATAGGAAATATAATAAATTAACTCTCAGATCGCAATTTCCTAAATATCTTACATTGAAGTTGTACAAAAATGTGAAAAGAAAAAGAAAGTTCAGATCGTCGAAAGTAATCGAATGGTGACAACGGACGCTTCGCTTCTGTGCAATGAGTTACCGCCCATAAGCCAGGGCTGAGGCAGAACTGTAGCAAATGTACCCACAGCTCGATCATATAGCATCCTAAGACTGCAGTTTCGCCCTTATTATGGGCTCCTCAGTTAGGAATAGCCAATGATCGAGCCGGAGGCAAAAATCCTCTTATTGTAGCTAAGATAGCCAACAAACTGGTAGATAAAATGAATTTATCTTACCAGCGAGCGTCCGCAAACTATGGTGCGGCTCAACAGCTTTAGCCTTCAAATTTCGAGTTGAGCCGCACCATAGTTTGCGGACGCTCGCTGGTAAGATAAATTCATTTTATCTACCAGTTTGTTGGCTATCTTAGCTACAATAAGAGGATTTTTGCCTCCGGCTCGATCATTGGCTATTCCTAACTGAGGAGCCCATAATAAGGGCGAAACTGCAGTCTTAGGATGCTATATGATCGAGCTGTGGGTACATTTGCTACGCTTCGCTTCTGCTCTGCTCTTTGTCTGGTCAGTGAGTCTTTTTAGCTGGGGGGGGGGGGGGTCTTGGGATCTTAGCTGACTCTTTTGTCTTCATTGCATGATTCATTCGTTGTTGGGGGGACGCGTTCATGGAAGAATCCCGGGGCCTAGAGATTTCGGTGGTGTCGCTCGAGGACCTTTTTCCTCCTCCTTTTGGCGCGAAAAGAGACAAAAAGCTTCGACCAAGACCGTCACAAAGAAAGAAAGAAAAGAGGAATCGGCTAGGACAACTTGCTTTTTTGCTTTTCGTTTTCCGGATTACCCATTACCCTTCAAAAATGCATACTTCCACTTTCATCTCCCCAAAGAAGAAAGAAAAACAAGTCAGGGAGCGTCAAGGATTTAGATTTTTGAGGTATGTTTTAAAATAAGAAACCTGATAATAATTGATTGATTTCTTTGGATTGCAGAATTTGTAGGTGTTTGGATTTTTTCTTAGTACTAAGAGGTTGAACTTTGTCCAACTAAAATTGACTTGTCGTTTGTGTTTGTTGGGAATAATTATAGAAACAATTTTTTTACGTAATTGTAAGTATTCTTATGAAATTTGTTTTCATTTATTTGAGATGAGATGATGGGCTACTTATACGTTTAGTAGAAAATTATTTATTGTGCTTAGCTACAGTTTAAGGCCAAGATATAGCAGCCTTGTGTAGAACGTGATCAGATCAGCCCTTTAAGCCGCTGCTATACTATGGAAAAATAAAAAAATAAATAAGTAAAACTTCCTATTCAGTAATTAACAGTAATTTTCGTCAAATGAATGCGTAAATAAACGAAAAAATGAATTGTTAATGAAAAATGAACGATTGTATAAAAAAGTGAATTAATTAATGTATGAGAAAATAATAAGTGAATAAATTAATATATGGAAAAAATAAATAAGTGAATAAAATAGAGAATCTATAAGAAAATAAATGAATGGATGCGTAAATAAGCGAGTAATTAAGTATAGGAATGTAAATGAATGGATGCGTAAATAAGCGAGTAATTAAGTATAAGAATGTAAATGAATTAATTAATAAAGGAGAAAATACTTTCGTATTCGTGATTTCATAAATGAATGCCTAAGAAAACGAAATGAACTACTATTTCAGTTTGTCCCATCCACTTTGCTCGACGTGCACTTTACACATTGCATCAAGCATTTAAAATCAAAACATTTTAAACATGAACTAAATTAGTACTGCACTGGACATTAGGAGACCTCAACTAGTGCTCAAAATTATAATTACAAGAACTTTATCATTTTATACTAACGAAAAATGTTTTCGAAAAACCACGAATATTACAAAAGGTGTATCTAATTTCGAAAATAACTTGTATAATTTTTTTCGTTAATCTTTAGAACTACTTATTTCTTGTCAGGAATCAACTATTTGTTCAGGAACTCAGTTAAAAGATTGCTTGATAAGTGGCGCTGCAAACTGAAAATATTTTATCATTTCACTTTGCCCCACATTTATTTATGCCCATATTTATTTGTGCCCCAAAAGGGTCTTTTTATGAAATTTTTAATTTTCTATTTTCTTCCGATAACAAAGGGTTGAGATAGCTAAGAAACTTAAATAATTTTTATTCAATTAGTTTTATTTCTGCCATGTTCGAAATGTAAAAAAGTCAGCTGTATTCTAACTATTTTGCTGTTTAATTCTGTAATAAAAAAATACAGGAAATTGAAATTAAAAACTCGTGTTAGATTCAGAGGGCATGAACGGAGTTAGAATTTTACATTTGATGACTAAGCCCCCAGAAAAGCAAAAGTAAAAAAAAAAAAGTTCCTCCAAGTAATATTTTTTAATACTTTTCTGTAACGATTTTTTTTTTTTAAGTTGTTCAAGGAAGCCCTCACTCAGATAATATTAATAAAGCAGATTTTTTAGTATTCCCAGGGTGTCCGCGCATATGGAAAGTCAGGGAAAGTCATGGATTTCAAATATGATCGAAATTGGTCATGGAAAGTCATGGATTTCAGCGAAAAATGTCCAAAAGTCATGGAAACTGACTGTTTATCATGGATTTTAGCGCTCCGGACCGATTGAAATTTTTCCCGCGATCTGGGAAGAACGAAAACATTTCCGCCGTCATTCTACTTCGTTATTGGGTGCAATCTGATTTGTCAATTACAATTTCCAACAAGTTGCATTGTGTTGACCAATTAGATGAATTCTCAACGTAAAACCGTGAGCGGCGAATTTTGTGTAACTGCGCATTGCGGACTCGTCATTGATAAAATCTGACGCAAACTGTGGATTTGTATAGAGAACAAGTATATATACATACACTCATTTTTATAGATATAGATTATGGTATTTATTTGTGCCCCAAAAGGGTCTTTTTGTGAAATTTTTAATTTTCTATTTTCTTCCGATAACAAAGGGTTGAGATAGCTAAGAAACTTAAATAATTTTTATTCAATAAGTTTTATTTCTGCCATGTTCGAAATGTACAAAAGTCAGCTGCATTCTAACTATTTTGCTGTTTAATTCTGTAATAAAAAAATACAGGAAATTGAAATTAAAAACTCGTGTCAGATTCAGAGGGCATGAACGGAGTTAGAATTTTACATTTAGGGGACTAAGCCCCCAGAAAAGCAAAAGTAAAAAAAAAAAAAAAGTTCCTCCAAGTAATATTTTTTAATATTTTTCTGTAACGATTTTTTTTTTTTTAATTTGTTCAAGGAAGCCCTCACTCAGATAATATTAATAAAGCAGATTTTTTAGTATTCCCCAATATGATCAGGGTTATTTCGGAATATTTTGAAAACATAAGTCTTAAAAAACGCTGTTTGGCCAATCTTCAATAGTGTAGGAAATGTTGAGCAGTGTTTCTTTCAGACATTTAGCTCCGGGGGGGGGGGGGCACTTTGAGAATCCGTAGGGGCACAAAGATAGGCGCGAATCCAGCGGGTCGGGGGGGGGGGGCAAAAATAGCATAAAACTGAATTTCGGAGACTTTTTTCGATAAGTTTGCCCCCCTCCCACTAAATTTGAGACCTAAAATTGTAGTTTTGCCTTCCTCCCCCCTTTCTTATATTGATCTCCTCCAAAAACAAAAGCTAGCTGGATTTCGATAAATTTGGTCAACTCTCCCCCCATTTGACCCTTAAAATTTTACTCCCCCCCCCTCCTTTTTGGACAGTGACCTCCACCAAAGCTGGATCCGCAGTTGCCAAGGGCGTATTAAAGGGAGTGGATGTTGACAACCTCTCCTCCTCTCCGAAATAATTTAAAAATTTCTTATTTAATAAAAAATCGCTTTCTTTTATAAAAAAATTTCTCTTTTGTAACATCAATTCGTAAATTTATCTTAATGATTGGTTAGACCCCTCCCTAAATAAATTTTCCTGGCCACCATTCCCATCGGAGAGACAATAAATGTTTAAAAAACTTAGTTTTCCGCCCGGTAATTTTTCGAAACTGAAACTCCAAAAACTTGTTTGTTCCCAAAACAAAATTTTGTTAGATATTAAAAAACACTAAGGGGAATCCGGAGGCATTCCCCCAGAAAAATTCCCAACTTGAAGCCCAAAATACACAAATGTATAGGTTCGTTGATGACGTTCGGTAAGGGATGAAGTTCAAGACACCACCCTCAAAATATTTCAATATTGGAGCTCTAAATACGCAATTGTAGGTCATCTGAGATGATATTTAAGGTAAGGCCCCTAACTAGGGGGAGGGGGTCACGGATTCTCCCCCACATTCTTCTGCTGAAATTGCCACATTTAACTGAAGGCCTAAAAACGCAATTGTTGGCATGTGTGATGAAGTTGAGAAAGGGATAGGTTTTGAAACTCTCTTCAAGAAAATAAAGTCGAAATTTGAGTTCTAAAAGCGAAATTGTAAGCCTCAATGTTTGATTAGATAGGGGAGATAAATGTGGTCTGTGAAACTCTTTTGGAACTTTTCCGAAATTGAAGTCCTGAAAAGGAGAATGTAAGCCGTCTCTGATGACGTTAGGGTTCGAGTTCGTAACTCTACCCCGGAAAAGTTTTTGAAATTGAAACATTAAAACACAATTTTAGTGCTTTTTGATGCCATCAGAGAAAGGGGTGAGTTTAGGACTTTACCTTTTAAAATTTTTGAGATTGAAATCCTGGAATCGCAATAGTAAGTCCTGTTGTGGGCGATAAGGGAAAGGATAATGTCCACGGACTTCCGTCTCCCATAATTTTCCAAATTTGCAGTATAAACCATCTTTGATAAAAATTAGAATTTTTAAATTTTAAAAAATTGAAGTTCTAAAAACGCAATTCTAGACACTTTTATAACATTATGAATATTAATGCAATTCAGTACTCTCGCTGGAAGTGTTTTGAAATTTAAATCCTCCCTCCCACTTTTAAAACAAAAGGCGCAACTGTAGGCGATTTTTGATGTCAATGGAAAAAGGATAAGGTTTGCAAATTCTTTTCTGTTATTTTTCTGAAACTGATGTCCTAAGCAAGACCTGATTAAGATATCACTGGGCCGGCCCTAGGCCAAATACTTCTTTTGGACTTCCCATAATGAATCTTTTCAATTTTAAGCATGGGATAAAACAAATTTAGGCATTGACTACAACAATTTTAGCCATTTGGGGGCCCTAAATTGTGGAAGCCCTAGGCCGCGGCCTAGTTGGCCTATTCAGTAATCAGAACCTGGTCCTCAGATACAATTGCAGGCCATCTTTGATTACCCCCCCCCCCACACACAAATACGATATATGTTTTAAAGCTTTTATTTATTTTTAAACTTGTTTATTTATTGATTATTTTCACTTATTGATTTATTTCTTTTGTTATTCTTTTGTGTGTATATGTGCTAGTGCAAACTGAGATTTCTCCCGGGGGGGGGGCAGTTGACTTTCTCCGGGAGTGCAGTGCCCCCCGGAAAGATGTCTGAAAGAAACACTGGTGTTGAGATCCAAGGCTTTCCACAGGCCCACAGAGAAATTTTCCAAATTGGCAACAGAAATGCAAATTTAGGCATTTTTTTGTAATATTAGCCAAATTGGTGCTAGCCAGATCGATTGCCAAGTAAATTAAAAGATGGCGCCACTACGACTAGCATAAAAAATCCTGTATGATAGATTAGCTAGGCAAAAAATGGTGATCTAGAAACCTGGAAAACTGCCAATTTGAAAGAGGAACTGCTTGCAATTTGAGGTCCAAAAAGAAAATATATAGCAATTTGTCAAAGCTAATAAAAAACATAATAATACTCACACACACACACACACAAACACATCCGGAAGAGAGTAACCACCTCCTCCCCTAACGCGTCAGCATGTAGTCCTAAATTGCATTTTAGGGCGTCAATATCAAAAACTTTCCATATACATTCAAAAATGCGTTTTTAGAGCTTCTATTTCGAAACTTTGTAGAAGAGCATCCACAAATCAAACAAGTTCCTAATGCTCCTTACAGAAATAACTTGAAATTGCGTCTTAACAAAAAAAGCTTTTTATTTTTGTCTAAAATGATGCCCGACAACTCTGCATAGTCTTAAAAGCCAGGGTGTGCAAGCGAAGTTATATCCTATATTTTTTAGAAATTTTCAGAGCAATATGGTTGATGAACCAGTGTTAATGTCGTGAAATTGATGTGCATTGTGCATTCATAATGCATCATGCCTTTTTTTTTTTTTCAATGTTAAATTTTTTTTTCTGAAACTTAACACCCTCAATTTACTCGCTTTATGGAGCCCATTGGTTTGAAAATCACGGATCAAAACTCACTCATATAGTCGGCAAAACGTTGGAAATTGGTCGGCAAATTTAATCTCAACACCCCCCCCCCCCCCCCCACCGAACTTGCTTAGCGACGGCCCTGACGAGGTCGTACAATTTGGCTAGGAGAAGGTGGATTTTCATTTCGCGATATTGCAGAAAGACTTGGGTGGGAATGTTTCCACCGTGCATGATTATTGGAAGCTATGGTCAAGGGATGGTACTACCTCAAAGAAGATCGAGTTCCGAGCTGCCACGTGGCACGACTGAGAAGGAAGATCGCCGAATCTTGCGTAGGGCTGTGGCGCATCGTACTGCATCTGCGGCTGACATTCGAGCTGCAGTTGGTACCGTCGTGACCCAAGGAACGGTAAGAAACTGTTGGACAGCTCCGAGCCAGGCAGCCTGTAGCCGGTATTCCATTGACTGCAAACCATTGCCTTTTCCGACGGCAGTGGTGCCACGACAGAGCTCACTGGAGGTCGGAGTGGAGATCTGTTGTAATTTTTGATGAAAACAGATTCTGAATTAGTGCCAGTGGTGGCTGTATATTGGTCAGAAGGAGGCCAGGGGACCGCCTGCATCCAAGCGGTCTACGGCCTAGACACGCGGGACTCACACCTGGAGTTATGGTCTCTGGAGCAATTTCCTACGACAGCAGGCGCATTCTTGTGGTTGTCCCAAACTCACTGACTGAAAATTTGTCGTCAGTCCCAGTAGTACAGCTCTTCATGAGTAGCATTCAAGGGTTCGTTTTCCAACCGGATAACGCTCGCCCTCACATCGTTGCTGTAACGCAATGTGCTCTACAGAGTGCTGACATGTTACCATGACCTGCAAATTCACCAGGTCTGTCTCCAATTGATAACGCATGGGATATCATGGGATGGCACCTCGAACATCATCCAGTAAACAATGACGGTTCTAGTATTGACAAAGCAAGTGCAACAAGCATGGAACTCCATACCACAAAGTGACATTCGGCACCTGTATGACATAATGCATGCACGCTTGCAGGCTTGCCTTCAAAATTCTGGAGGTTACACCCTCTATTAAATTAATATAATCTACATTTGCACAGCATTTTCTTGAGCTTAAATTAGCCAGTGATCTTGTACATTTAATCAATTAAAAATGTTATCTAGACAATTGCATTACCCAAATTTCATTACTCTACGGTAATTTTTTCTTTGTGTTGGGATTTTTTTTTCCGCCAGTGTACAAGCATGCACACATGTTGTACATGCATAACATTTAATGGGAAAAAATATTAAGCGTCTTTTAAAAAATAATTGTAAAAACTAAAAACTACAAAAAATCTCAATGTTGCAATATTGTCTTCGTTTTGCCGAATCGTCAGGAAAATGTGCCGAATGTGGAAATTATTGGGAGGTCACAATGACCTCCCGTGACCTTCCATCGGGGCGCTCCTGTCTGTGGAAGACTCCAGAACCGGTGGACGTCCTAGAAAGGGCAGTACAAAGTACGTTTTTACTACGTTTAAAAATACAATGCCCTGTCCGCTGCAGTTGCATATTTTGATTGCTGCAACATCTCAATAATTTCGTTATTTACTTAGAAATAACAGATATCCAAACTCTGACATCTGACAACGGGAAATAGTTTTCGTATGGAGACAGAGGCGGATCAAGTGAAATGGGGGCCCCAAGCGGTAAAAGTTTTAGGGGCCCCCCTCCACCCCACTGTAAAAGGGGGGAGAAAATCCCCCCCCCCCCCCCCCGAGAAAAAAAACCAGTACAGACCAATATTTTTTATTTGCATACCTCATATAAATTTTCGTCCAGATTTAATTGCAGCAAAATCATTGTGTTTTCCGTGTCGACGCGGTTCAACAGTGCCTGTTCGATATACAGCAGGGGTGGCCAACCTTTTTGGGAAGAGCGCCACTATCTGGGGGGAAAAGGTGGGCGTGCCATTTTCAATTTTGTCAACAAGCTGAAATAATTTTCAAAATTAAAAAAAAAAAATTGTTGGCGGCTGACTATGTGATTTTAACTTAAATAGTACTTTTTTTCACGCAAGTCTGAGTAGCGGAGATTAAAATAATAATACACTTAAAACAAATCCGAATTTAAGAGTTGGCGTTAATAAACACTTTTATAGGTTCAGACAGTCGGGTTAGGCAACAAATAACATGAAACGTTTTATTCCAAAAATTAAACTGTTAGTACTTAATCTGGCTTACGAATTTATAACTTTTTACTTTCTTCTATATCTAATATATAGAAGAAAGTATTGGTTTCGTGAAAATTTTCGAATGTCGAATTTTGACGGATTTGCACGTTTTGAGGTGCGCTGAGTCCATTTCGACCATTTTTGGAAAATGTCTGTCTGTGTGTCTGTCTGTGTGTCTGTCTGTCTGTGTGTGAGTCTGTATGTGTGTGACCAGTTTTTGTGGCCGCGCTGGAGCAAAAACTACTGCATGAAATCGAACAAAAATTTTTGCACATATGTACCACTATGTGAACTGGTGCACCTGACTTTTTTTAGCGAATTCCTCCAAGGGGGGTGGAGCAATCGCACGTGTTCTGCGCGGAGGTGATTGCTATATCTCAGGAAGTAACCGGCGGAATCAAACGAAAATTAGTCCATAGGTAGACCCTACTGAGTAAAGGTGCTGATTCAATTTGTTTGTCAATATCTCAAAGGGGGGTGGAGCAATCGCACGTGTTCTCCGAGGGGGTGACTGCTATATCTCAGGAAGTAACCAGCGGAATCAAACGAAAATTGGTCCATAGGTAGACCCTATTGAGTACAGGTGCTGATTCAATTTGTGTGTCAATATCTCAAAGGGGGGTGGAGCAATCAAAAGTGCTTATTTTGTCATTGCACCTACTGTATCTCGGGAAATGTTGCTGCGATTTGAATGAAATTTGGAATAACACTAACCCAATATGGAAGCAAGCATCGATTAAATTTTGGCGCCAATCGCCATAGGGGGAGGGCGGGGTGATTTTTGCGCTTAGTCAACAATGCGAAAAATTAATTCATTAAAAAATCGCTTTCACGCTATTTAATTATAAAAACATCTGAAAACTTTCAATCATTTGAAATTTTTAACTGTTGCCAATTTCTTTTTACTAACAAATAAAATGTTTGCAATTAATCTAAACAAGGCTTTTGCAATGATTTCCAATTTCGCTCATTGATTCTGCATTTGCAGGGTTATTACGATAATTGGGAAATTGGAGCTGTCTCCAATTATTCGAGCGAGTACGTATTTTATTTTGTAACCGGAATTCATAAGATAGATATAGAAGAAAGTTTCGTGACGGCCACGACAGCTAGTTTACCTAGTCATTAATTTTAGGATGAGTTCTTCAAAAGCTAAAGAATATAAGTGTTTTAAGAGCTATCAATCAACATTCAACGGTATTTTGATTTTTATGCATTCATTAAAACAAACAATCTTTGTCCACAAACATATTTTTGAACCAAACTTAGAGCACCAGACATTTAAAGCATGTTAATTTGAAAGAAAAAAAATGTCCGTACAAATTTGCAAAATCAATATAATTTGGATGACTTGCAGTTGAAGTAAGCTCCTATACTTGATTTCTAACGTTGCAAGATACAACAAGTCGACAATTTCGATTTGGGTTTTCGGTAACGTCTTGCAGAGAAATAGACGAAGAATTTGAAAAGATCAGTAAATTTTTATCATTAACTTCGGATAGCTTAGTTCCAATATTGATGTGAAATGTATTAATTTTGTTTCTCCAAAGTTAAGAGAAAGAAACTGAAGTTTTATTGCAAAAGATATGATTTATAGTAGTTTAAGATAGTTTTCCCCACAATCTTAAATTTAAATTATTTAGGCGCCGGATAATAAAGGGTGAAATAGCTAAATTCAGTTGATTTTCTTCATTCTGATGTAAAAAGTACTCATTTCCCTTAAATGCAGCAACCACAAAAACGGAGAAATTCAGTTTTCGTCTCTCCTACTCGGTAATTCACGGAATATTTCCGCTTTTTTAAGGAAAAAATGCGTTTTGAAGCTAAAACGGAAATCTTCTGTTGAAATCGGTCGAAAACTTTCTGAAAATTCAGGATTTTTTTAACAGGGTACGTGTTTTAAAACATTCTCACATATTATAAAACACTGTATGAGTATTTTTCCTTTGGATAGCTATCGCACATTTCAATAAAGGGGTAACTTGTCATCCTTTTCCTTTTCGCCAAGGAAACGATCATGAAACATTGTATAATCGACGTTTATTATTCTAATCTGATTCCTTGGCACAAAGAGCTTCTGATGGGTAATATAATGATACTTATAAAGTTTTCTTCCCAAATGATTTTCAAACAGTGTAACAAAAACAATTGAAAGTACTCCGTGTTCTGCAACCAATACCGAATTTTATCCACTGTGGTATTTTACTTTTAGGCACAGAGTTAACTTCTTTGAACATTTCATCGTCTGTAGCTGAAACTATTTAGCGTAAATCCAAAATTTCGTCTACAACACCGAAAATTTCATTCGTGTTTCGTACAAATATGCTTTTCAAAGCATTGCCTGTAATGTCACTTTTTTTCTTTAGATGTCCGAAGCTAACGATAAGTATTTACAATATTGTAGCTTGGAAATTGTATGCCACCGCGTGTCATCCAATCGTTAGATTTATCAAAGGAAGGACTTCCGTTTTTGCAATATTTCTAAGAACGACATTATTTCTCAAATGTTTAAATTTTTTCAGTAAGTCTTCGCGTGCCACTCCTAATGCTCTGCCGTGCCACACTGTGGCATGCGTGCCGCGCGTTGGCCATCACTGATATACAGTATGGCTAAGTTGTTAAGCATCTCTTCTCCCATTTTACTACGTAAATAATTTTTTACTCTTTTTATAACAGAAAACGATCTTTCACCTGATACATTTGACATAGGTATTGTCAAAAATATTTTCAAAAATGTCTCCATGTTCGGAAATGTGCAAGACATCCCTCTAGCAGCTTGATAAATATTATGACACGAGAGACTTAAATTGTTTGAATTTTCAGATGTTCTTTTGAATGAGTCCTCATTTTCTTTCAGAAACATAACAAAATGATCAAATCCATCTTCTAAAGTGCAAGCATCAATGTCATTGCTATACATGTTCTTTAAACGTTTAAGTGATTATTTTCTTTTTTCTAGTGATGTGTTTCGCTCAAAGAAGATTTGAAATGGTTCAAGCACAACATCATATTTTTTAGCTCTTAGTGATAGCTGTGCTTTTGTACTGTCCCATATGACAAGAAAAGAATTCACTTTGAAATGGTTTCTTCTAGAAAACTCGTGACCTTCCGTTTGGTTTTCCTCGAAAAAAGTTTTTCTTTTTCGATGTCTGCAAGTTGGTGTTGGTACATCTTCTTCCTCGTCAAACGTTAACCCTGAGATCTCAGCTGGTTCTTTTTCAATTTTTTTGAATTCGTTTCGATAATTTGCAATAAAATTTTCAAGGGATTTTAGTAAATTGGCCCATTTCAAGAGTTCTCACTCTGTTGACTGCAATGATTTGCTTACATCATTTATTCTTTGCAGAATGGTGTTCCAAATCACAGTCAATAGGGCGGTTTCATACTTTTCCATCGACTTCAAAAGTGCTGTCACTTCAAGTATTGTCACCTTTTTTTTCTTCTTTGTCATTACAAATTTCTTGTACAGCCTCCTTTATGCATGGGAACCCAACTTTGATAGCCAATACCGCATCTGCTCTTGCTGACCACCTTGTGTCACAGACTCTTTTTACAGAAACTGAGTGTCGTTCTTTGCACATTTCTAACTTGGATGTTAAGATGCTCCATCGATGAGTTGATGAAGAAAAAAATGTGAATAGCTTCTGCAGAAAATAAAATATTTAACTGCAGAACTACAACTTTCTGCAGCAAAATTTCCCATTAAGTTTAAGGAATGGCTCGTACAAGGAATGAAAACCGCACTTGGGCTGTGTTCCTTAATGCGTGCTTGTAAGCCTGAATATTCTCCCGACATATTTGAGGCATTGTCGAATGACTGCCCTCGGCAGTTTTTAATGTCCAAACCTAATATTTTAAAAATATTTAAAACTTCTTACTCTAAGTACGAAGATTTATGTTTATTAATGGACTTATGTTTATTAAATAAATCAGACACTGGCTGTAATAAAACTATGACATCGTAATTTAAATTAGCAGTGAAAAAAATGTGGAGGCCCCTAAACCGGATCATATTGGACTATTGGTTAATCTTGAAACGGCTATAAAAAAAACTCGTTAGTTTAGTTAATTGATAATAGCCATAGACAACGTATTGGAGTTTTAGAATACAGTCAAAATTTGGGGCCCTATATTGGCATCGTAACTTTTAAAAAACGGTGAAAGAATTTTTTGGGGGCGTCATGGGCCTATTGGTAAATTAGACCCTGGTTGTAATAAAACTATGACATCGTAATTTAAATTAGTGGTGAAAATAATTTGGGGGCCCCTAAACCGTATCATATTGGACAATAAGGAAACCTAACAACTGTTAAAAAAAAAAAAAAAAACTCGTTAGTTTAATTAATTGATATTAGCTATAGACAACGTATTGGAGCATTAGAATACAGTCAAAGTTCGGGGCTCTATATTGGCATTGTAACTTTTAAAAAATGGTGAAAGAATTTTTTGGGGGCCTCTAATCGGGTGTCATGCGTCATGGGCCTATTGATAAATCAGACACTGGCTATAATAAAAGAATGACATCATAATTTAAAATTAATGGTGAAAACAAATTGTTGGCCCCTAAACCGGACCATATTAGACTATTGGTGAATCTGGTAACTGCTGTAAAAAAACCCTCGTTAGTTTAGTTAATTGGTAATAGCTATAGCCAACGTATTGGAGCTTTAGTGTAGTCAAAATTCGGGGCTCTATATTGGCATCGTAACTTTTAAAAAATTGTTGAAAGAATTTTTTGGGGGCCCCTAATCGAGCGTCATGAGCCTATTGAAAAATCAGACACTTGCTGTAATAAAACTATGACATCAAATTTAAATTAGAGGTGAAACAAAGTTGGGGGGCCCCTAAACCGGATCATATTGGACTATATTCATTAATCTGATAACGGCTGAAAAAGAAAAAAAAAACAAACAAACGGTAGTTTAGTTGGTTGGTAAAAGCTATATAGCCATCGTATTGGAGCTTTAGAATCCAGTCGAACTTTGGGACCCTATAGCATAATATCGTAATTTAAAACAACGGTAAACGAAATTGGGGGGCCCTAAGCCAGTTATATCAATTGGCATAGGCCTATTGATATAAATTCCAGTCGAGCGTAGGTCATCGTCTGTTAAAATATTTATGAAACAAATCTGGAGCCCCAGAGCGGGGCCCCTAGGTTGGACCTTATTAGCCTATTGGTATATACTAGTCCCCGGCTGCAAAAAAGCTCGTTTGTTTAGCTACAGGTTGCAGTTATATCTAAAACCAGTGCATTCAAATTTTAGATTCTAGGAGAATTTCGGGGCCCCACGGGTCGACGGGGCCCCACGCGGCCGCTTAGTCCGCGTACCGTTAGACCCGCCTCTGTATGGAGACAGAGAGTAAAAAAGAGTCACTAATGCGAAGAAATGAGATCTGTCAGGAGATAAATAATGCATGAGGAAGGTCAGTGCAGTGAGCGGAATATCAGACGAGGACTTGAGTGACATATGTGAAGCATGCTGGAATCGGGTTTCCGCTTTTGGTGAGTTGTGACTCAAGTTGGATCAATGAATATCAATTTACGCTTTCGTTAGTAAATTGAAAGCGCGGAGCAAAAGTCAGGACGTAAAATAATATCAGACTCGATTAATCATTATAACTCAAAACGTAACTAGTCCTTAAACAAATATTCAGATGTACTAAGATTAAATAAAAAAAAATTAAGCAACCCCTGAACCCTAAATTGCCGATTTATTGAAACGAACTTCTCTGGACAAAGAGCATTTTGAATCTAAATATGTGTGATTGTTTTCGAGAGGACATGGGAAACACGGAAAAGGAAAGATAATCCTAACGGGTAAAATTTGCTAGTCGCAAAAGCAGAATAAAGAAGGAAAATTGAAAATTCGTATACTAAAATCAATGACAAGTATTTTAATTGTTTTCAAATAGAAACTGGCAACAGATAAACATTTTAAATCATTAAGTTTTCATTCCTCGCCATCCAACAATGACATTGGTTTACGATCCCGTAGATTTAAGCTTTCGCCGCATTTGCTAAAAAACGTTACAATTCGAGCTCTATTTTACATGAAAGTTCCAAACACATCTTATCAGACGCAGAAATTTTATTTCATTCTTTTGGAACTGTAGATTTGAATTTTCCACTATATTTTCACTCCAAATATCGCGAAAAACGTTTGAAAGGTTTTTATTAGCATATTTGTTAATTAATGTCATCCGAAGACGCGACCTAGCTAAGAACACTCTCGATCACTTCCCCTTTCAAAAAAAAAAAAAAAAAAAATCTAAATCGGTCTATCCTTTTGGGCTGTACGGTGCCACAGATAGATACGCAAATGCACAGGCACGTCAAACTTATGACTCCCTTCCTTATTGTATCGGGGTAAAAAAATAAAAAGAAAGAAAACAAAACAATGTAGTTCGAAAATGTAAATATTTCAGTTTTTTCGTGCTTAACACAAAGCATACAACCCACTAATAGTCTGTGGGACGAAGGCAGAAAAGATGCTTAGAAACATGGTTTCGTTTGCCAACTTCAGGGACTACAAAATGTGATATTTTTCTGAATTCTTAGAGTCTACAGATGGAAAAAAACACAATGTTCCCCAAAAAATACTGTCTCATTAGTTTTTTACAGACCATTAAAGATAGATGACAAAATATGTGAAAATGGAATTCTAGGGGCGAATAATTACATTAAATATCATATATATGTGTCTGTCTGTCTATATACAGGGTGTCCACTCCAATCGTGGACCAATGGCTAATTTCTAAACCGTTAGAGATAAGCATATAGTTTATTTAGAAAAAAAATCTCCAAATTACGAAAGGAATTTTGGGTCTATTCAATGTTTTTCAAAAAATCAAATTTTGAAAGAGTTACGAAATTTAAATTTTTATACAGCCCCCCCCCCCCCCAGTCCTATCAATCATGTTTAGTAAAACATTCTTGACACTGTAACGTTTAAAACTAAAAAAAATCACTCTTCTACCACAAAAATTGACAGAGTTATGACGTTTTGAAAAATCAAGATAATTTTAAATGAAGTTGGTTCTAGGCACTATGATATAGTGTAAAAGTGAGATTTCATATTGATTTTGTATGGTAACGGACGACAATTTTCCTTGCAACTTAAAGTTTTACGACAGCATTTGAATATTTAATTATGCATGAAAGTGTACAACCAATTACTTTTTCACACACCTAAAATGTGTGACAAAACATCTGTTAGTGATTCTAAAAAAAAAATAGCAAGTTTAAAAAATTGCTTAAAACTTCTGAAATGTAAGCATATGGTGAAAATGACTCATTTGTTTTAAGTGCTACCCATTGTCTTTACGCATTAAGTAACGGTATAAGGTATGTGCGTACGGTCCTTATTTTATCATTCGGCACATTTCGGAATTTCATTCTGCAAATTGACAATTTTCCCACTCCCAAAAATTTAAGTTCGTGACGCCCCTGTCGTCAGTCTCAGGCTTTGCCTTCATGTAGTGCGTCAGCATTGCGTTAACCGTCAATGATTCTTTTTCTCGTTTGGATGCTTTCTGTCACACCTTACATTTTACTCAAGAATTTTAAAACACCCGGTATATCCAGGGGTATCGTAGGGCCCAAATCCCGGTGTAGCGAAAGGTGAATGATTCGTTGTCTAACACTCCTCGAGTTGCCCGATTTTAGATTTTTCTCTTTTATTTTCATTCAGCATGCAAATTTAAGGTGTC
>JAXGGA010021613.1:0-16301 GCA_038373865.1 Uloborus plumipes | reverse complement strand
AAAAAACCACTATGTCGGTAAAGTGGGTTTTTTCAAAATGTTTTGCATATTCAACATTTATTTCAAAAACAAACTAAATATTATGATTATTTTGATTCATACTGAACCTAGAAATTGGTATTGATCAATCTAGTTATAATATTTAGTCTTGGTCAGAACCTAGTCTAGAAATTACCATCATTATTTCCTTGCAGTATATTAGGTATTAAAAATAAACTGCACGTGAATTTCACTTTTTTTTTTTTTAAATACTTAGAAGATCAAAAAAAGCAATTATTATTTCAATCTATGAATTCAATACAGTATCATTTTTTTTTTGTCGTGTCTATGACTTAGCCGAACTAAATAACTCCATGGATCCTTATAACTGCTTTTGCGATTTGTTGGATGTTATCGTCATAAAGGTCTACAAGTGACGGCAATACACCAATTTCTCTCAGGTTCGCACTTATTGCTGGACACTCAAAGATATTGCTTACATATAGTGTAAGCTGTGTATCTGGGCAATTACAACAGTTTCTATACACCCTTCCAACCCTCTCCATCAATCTTCATGCCCCTGTGATAGATAGCCGGTTCTCAGCCTGGTTAAAGTTTTTGTTATTGATCGACTTGTATTTATTTCACAAAGCTGATGTTTCGCTTGGATTGATTTATCTCTAAGTTAGTATCAATTAAAAATATAATATCAATTTAAAAAAAATTCAAAATAACGATGTTTTTTCCAAATTTGTCGAAGAAGTTTTTTAGGAGGTCACAGTGACCACCTGGTCAGGGCTCCCCGATTCTATAAAAAGCAAAAGTAGGTGTACAATGTTCGAATAGAGAATAATATTAAAATGATTCTTGAAAAAACCCGAAATAGCTCGGGTTTTTCATCAAAACCCCGGAAAAACCCGGGTTTTTGATTAAAAAAAAAACATGTGAGCTGGGCTTTTTCAAAAAAAAAAAAAAAACTGGGTTTTTTCAAACCCTGTATGTAGTGACTTTCTTCATTCCAATCTGAGAAATTACATTTCATACCCTTTACCCCTCCCATGGGAGCTATAATTTGTGATAACGGAAACGCATTTATCACGGGACGCGGGAGCGTCCCGCCCCGCCAAGAAAACCAAATACAAGCCGCCAAGAAATTTCCGTCGCCAATAAAAATGTAAAAGAGCGACTAGGACTGTTTACGCGAGTAACCAAAACGGGGTTTTCACCCCTCTGTATCTCAGCCCCATAAAGATCCTTAGAGTTCATTTTTGGTATACTCAATCTCCAGCGGCCCATGACGGCACATACTAAAGCAAAACATCCAGGACCCTCAGGGGGAGGGGTGATATATGTTATAAAATCGCTATTTTTCGCACTTTTTAAAAATTGTTTGACAGGGGTCCAGACTAAACGGTAACTCGGATTGAGCTCTGCTTTTGCACCCACATTTATTTTGTCCCAAAGCTCGGCATAGGGGGTTTTTCGACCCCCCACCCCCTCCCCCTCATTTTTATTTTCCGTATCTTTTCTCCCCGGGGTCTTTAGTGTTGATTTTTGGTATGAATATTCTCGATGAGACATTGAGGACATTTTCCCAAAATTTACCCCCCGGGGTCATCGCACCCCGGAGTTATTAATGCTTAAAATTGGTCCGATTTCTATCTACTAGCTCTGTTCAACATCTGAGCATTTATGTTTTCATTGTTGGGCCACGAGGAAAGAAAACTCAATAATTTATAATTTCATCTGTTGCCAGTTTCTATTTGTTAACAAATAAAATATTTGTAATTGATTTTATTGCATAAGGCTTTTAAAAGGGATCTTCAATTTAGTTCATTTTAATATGAGATCGGCAGTAAGGGTTGGGGTTTTTTTTTTAACTTTTAATTTAGGCAGGGATTCAAGTGAAACAGGCAATCGCAAATTACAATCGCGACTGGAAATGAATTACATATTAAAACGTTTCTTGATAAAAATATCATGACGTCAGCGTGACGTTTGCCTATGAAAAACGAGCTAGATTAAAACATCACAGCCTACTTGGCGAATAAGAGGAGATCGCTGAGTGCTTAAAAGCTCTTATTGGCTCCACCCGTATTGACGTCATGCCAATTTAAGTTGATGATAATGTAATTCACTTCCAGTAGCGATTGCAATTCGAATCGATCGCAGTGCTGTTTCACTTGAATCCCTGCCTTAATCGTAGTATTGTTAGCAACTAGCTTTGTTTTGCGTCGGTTCGGGTGGTACATTGTGATTGATTTCAAATTTATCCTAGACTGAAGAAGATCCTTGAACTTTTGCACCAAATGCATGCCGCCAAGAAAACCACAGATGTCGGACCGCCAAGAAAAATGTTGAAGGGAAAAAAAACATGCAAAGTAAATTTTGAAGAGAAAAAAAAAACAGGCAAAGAAATAATATTAATGCAAAAACATGTGATATCTCCCCAAAAACAACAGTGTTGTAAAAAAATCCCCCGCCAAGAAAACCTTAAATACTCAGCCTTAAAAAGTTATGATATCGAGTTTTCCCGCCAAGTTTGTGCCAAACTACAACTAACCTGTATGTATAGTTCTTTTAAATTGTTTTCAGTCCTGCCAGGCGGGAAGTTTTTACTCATTAAACAACCACCTCACAAGACAAAGCTTCCCGCCGGGCAAAACTGAAAACAATTTAAAAGAACTATACATACAGGTTAGTTGTAGTTTGGCACAAACTTGGCGGGAAAACTCGATATCATAACTTTTTAAGGCTGAGTATTTAAGGTTTTCTTGGCGGGGGATTTTTTACAACACTGTTGTTTTGGGGGAGATTATATTTACCTTGTAAGTTATATTATGACTTACATATCTTCACGTTTAATTTTCGAAATTTGTTTCGAAAACTTCCATTTAAAAAGTCCACGAACCGCGACAGTTTATATTAATTTTTTGGATCAAGTGAAACAAATGGGAGAGGGGGGGGGAATCGATCTGCTGTCGGAACCATTGAGAAGGAATAAAGGTGGAGGGAGTGTAGTCTTCAGATCTCGAGTCACGTGACATATTTGAAAGCAAAGTATTAGAAGAAGTAGGGTTTCTTTCACTTGTTTCACGCAAAACGTGTTTCTCATTGGCCGATGTTGAACCACGTGACTTGGCATCCTTGCTTTAGCTTTTCTAAGCCAATGATTGGACTTGATCCCTCTATTTACTACATTGAGCTCTAACACTAAGAGGAGAGCGAACTCGACGGTCCGTTTTCGGTCCAAGCGAGTATGGCAAAAGGATTGCTCTTTTCGCATTCAAACTCTAGTTTTATTCACTAAAGCGTTTTACTATGTATTTTTCGAATTTTTGATCTTCCCACTTAAGGATGCTAAAAGAAGCGCTCTTTTCCTATTAAACAAGACGTTTTATTATGCGAAACGTTCTGCCCAATTCGCTGGAAATTCGGACCGTGAGCTTCAATGCTGAAGTATGGGAAGTTCTCTCTCCTCTTAGTGTTTTAGCTCAATGATTTACTAATACCTGCTCTGAGGTCGGAACTGACAACTTCAGTTCACTTCTATTTATCCTAAAACCTTCAGAAATTCCTTCTGATCGGCAAGCCCAGTGCTGGGCCTCAAAAGTAAGAAAGCATAGCAAGAGGATACTTAAATATTTTTTACGGTGTTTTTAATCACGCCCCCCCCTCCTCTGCCCCTCAAACATGCTTTAATATTTTGCAATAAATAATTTTCATCGTGCTTCGAAAAAATGGAACCGAAAACAATCATATCGAAACGAAATATGGAAACAAAATATGAATTTTAAAATGGATAATTAAATAATAAAACAAATAAACTCTTTGAATGCTTGGCAAAAAAGAGCTCATTCCTATCTCAATTTAAAATGAAAGCACGAAACAAAAACATCGAAAAAATGCTTCTTTAGTGTTCAATGAAGTGGAACGGTATTTATTACTTTTAAAACTATATTTTGAATCGTTTCAAGCAAGAAAAACGCAGCACTTGAATGAAATGTTTCCTTCACAAAAAAGCATAGCTAAGGGGCAGTTCATACTCAAACTAAAACTTTTGTCTTCAAATGACTTAGGATTACGTAACAGAGTCGTCATTATATTTAAATTGTGTTTGGTTATTTGTATTTATGTAAATAATTCAAAAGTTGAAACTGTTTTGAAATATTATAATAGCTAAGTATATTTCTGTGAGTCTTTTCCTTGTTTTTGTTATTTTAATAGCATTCAACAACAATGTGAATACACACAGCCATCACAGCCAATCCATTATTTAAACTTTTATTTAGGAAAAATGGAAGCGAATTTTCTTTAATATTCTACTATTTTATCTTCATGCTTAAACTGTTAAGCTGTAAAGGGTAAAAGCAGTTGAATCTGTCTGTCTCAAAAGCACGTCCTTACTTCCTAACACCTACCCAAGTAGCATCAACTCATCGGATTTTGCTCGGCCGATCATCGAACTCCTCGTAAACTGATCCCGTAACGCACGATGACATCGTTCCGATCAGTATCCGAGCGCGGTTTTCGATGAGCTACTTTTTATCGGAAAGTGATATCCTTCCGATCAAGTTTCCCGGTGAAAATTAGTCGAGCTATATTTCATCGGAAAACGATTTCCTTCCGATCAAGTTTCCCGATGAAAATTAGCCGAGCTATATTTCATTGGAAAACTATATCCTTCCGATGAAATTTCCCGATGAAAATTAGCCGAGCTATATTTCATCGGAAAACGATATCCTTCCGATCAAATTACCGATGAAAATATGCCAAGCTACAGAAAATTGGAAGGTACGGGGGTCTCTAGGGATGCTAAATGCTAAATGCCAAGCTACATGTTTCATCGGAAAGAGGTCGTATTGATCAAATTTTCTGATGAAAATTTTCCCAATTCAGTGTTGGTCTCCTTAATCATAGACTTGGTGGCGTAGTGGTGGAGCGTTGGCTTTCCGCGCCGATAACCGGGTTCGATCCTAGAGTTGGCCAGTCGCACCTGGTTGGGGGATCGCACTACGCCTGCAAAAGGTTGTGCCTCTACTGCAGCCCCATTTGAAAGAAAAAAGAAAATGATCCAAAATTCATCGCAACGGAACTAAACTGCTCGTATATTGATCCAACTCTCATCGTATTTTGATCCAAAATTTATCGCCACGGAACTACACTGCTCGTATATTGCTCCAACTCTCATCGTATTTTCATCCAAAATTGATCCTTAATTCATCGCTACGAGCTACACTGCTCGTATATTGATCTAAATCATATCGTATTTTCATCCTAAATTCATCGCCACGGAACAGCACTGCTCGCGTATTGATCTAAATCACATCGTATTTTCATCCAAAATTGATCCTAAATTCATCGGCACGGGACTGCACTGCTCGTAAATTGCTCCAAATCTCATCGTATTTCGAGCAAAACTCATCGGATTTTGCTGCTCGGATTCTGTTTGGCCGATGAGACATATTGGAGCAATTCCCGATGAGAACTCATCGGAATCCAATCATCGGCCGATGAGAATTTCATCGGGTTTCGATGAATGGCCGATCATCGGCCGATGAGATTGTGCTGCTAGGGTAGACACCAAATTTGTGCTTTGCCCCTTTGTACTCAAACAGCTTTGCCTTCACTCCCTCAAAAGGTAAACTGTTCAGATCATACGACCTGTTAACCAAATGCGGACAAAAAGTATAAGAATTTCGCGCTATTTGTTGGTTTTTTTTTCTTTTTTTTTTCAATACTTAGAAGATCAAAATAATTATTCCAATCTATGAATTCAATTCAATATCAATTCAAAATATAATATCAATTTAAAAAATTCCATTATATAATGCCGTTTCCGAATTTGAGGAATAAGAATTCTTTTAGGAGGTCACATGGACCTCTCTTCAAGACTCCCTTGATCCTATGAAAAGTAAAAGTAAGTGCACAATGTTTGAATAAAAAAGGATAGTAAAATGATTCTTGAAAAAACCCGAAAAAAACCCGGGTTTTGGTCAAAAACCCAGGTGGGCTGGGCTTTTCTGAAAAAAACCCCGGGTGTTTTCAAATATTGGACCCCTGGAACCAAGGGCGGATCCAGAAATGTTCCAAGGAAGGTGCGATTTTTTTTCTTACTTCCCCATTTTTTTCACCATGCATCCTATGTTAACACATGTTGATTACAAATGTTTTGGTCTTCCATTTCGAAAAATTTCCTGATCAGAGCCCCGAATCCCCACCCTTTCACTTAATATCATCAAAGATCGACTAAAATTGCCTTTTTTGAACTTCAAAATCTAAAAACTGCTGGAGAAGAGTCCCTCAAGGGAGGGGCGATCGCCCCCATCGCCCCTCCCTTGTATCCGCCCTTGCTTGGGACTTCGAGCTATCGAAACTTTACATTGCTTCCGACGGGCAGAAAATGTGCACATCTGAAACAATGTATGAAGATCCTACTGTTGCAGCACTGGAAGTACTTCTCGAAATGAAAAAGAATTCAAATACATTCCTTTTATGTTTTTAATCGTTTGCGGTACATATTTGTCCGTGACGCCATTATTTGAATAGGTGTCTTTCTCTGCCGCTCTTCGGTTTGTTGAGGGCGTTCACTCGCTTCGAACTCACGGAAATTTTAACGCGTGATTCTTTCTTCTGTTTCGTACTGCGCATAAACATTTAAATTCCCGTGTCCGGGAGTGAAATAAGGACATGACGTCATGAATTTTCACAACACATGCTTCCAATTACACGGCTGAAATTACACAGATAGCGAATTAATTTATAGTAAGAACAAATAAAAATAAGTTTGTTTTTGTCAGTATAACATAGCTGCCAACTCCCTTGATTCATGCAATACACTACCAGCTGGTTTATTCCACCCATGGACGGCAGTTTGCTCGCTGGTGTTCTAATTTCACATTAGCTACCAGTTTTTGTTCGGTCTCTTTGCTCTATAAGAGGATTTTTGCCTCCAACTCGGTTACTTTCGTATTCCATGCTGACGAGTACATAATAAGCACGAAACTGGAGCACATGGATGGAACAAACGAGCTGGTGGTGTATTCCATGTTTCTGCCTTAGTCCTGGCTCAGGGGTGGCTACTCACTGCTTTATCGCTTGATTCGTTCAGAACCCTAGCAGCATCATCTCATCGGCCGATGATCGGCCATTCATCGAAACCCTATGAAATTCTCATCGGCCGATGGTCCAATATGTCTCATCGGCCAAACAGAATCCGAGCAGCAAAATCTGATGAGTTTTGCTCGAAATACGATGAGATTTGGAGCAATTTACGAGCAGAACAGTCCCGTGCCGATGAATTTCATCGGAAAACTTAATCGGAAGGATATCGTTTTCCGATGGAATGTAGCTCGGCTTATTTTCATCGGGAAAGTTGATCGGAAGGATATCGCTTTCCGATAAAAAGTAGCTCATCGAAAACCGCGCTCGGATACTGATCGGAACGAAGTCATCGTGCGTTACGGGATCAGTTTACGAGGAGTTCGATGATCGGCCGAGCAAATTCCGATGAGTTGATACTACTTGGGAAGACTCGCGAGTTTTGGTGCCTTTTCTCGAACTCCCGTCAAGAAGAAAATAACTCCAAATTTTCATCACAAAAATAGTTTATCAATGATTAGAATTTTGGTGAAAATTCCTACAGTAAAAAGTTCCCGATTGCGAGAACGAAACCTTTTCACATCAGCGCAAAGGGGCTCATGAGCGCAACAAAACAGCCATTTTGTGCGCTGGAAAAGTCGTCTTCAAATTCATCGTTTTCAGTACCATTTTGCTCTTCAGTACAGCTCTCGGCTTGAGTTTAACCCAGGACTTTCTGTTTAAAACAAACTCTTATATCTGATGTCCTAATTAATTGAGAAAATTGGAGCAAGCTTAATCTGTTGCGGAAAAAAAAAGCTCTTTTGATTGACATGCAATATTAAGGGGTGTGGGAAATTTTTCAACTCTTTAACACGCAATTAATGTAAAATTTTAGTTCAGAAAATTAATTTTAAAAAAAACTAATTCGAAACGTAGAAAAAAAAACCTCTCCAAGGTGCAAATCTCCAATCCTCGAAGTATGTACCAAGTTTTAAGGCTGTAGTTTCTATGAGATCTCCTAGACAAGGGCCTGCTACAGACATCCTTTCACAATTTCTTGGACGTTACTTTTTTTTTAATATACAGAAATAAAAGCAAAAATTAATCTGAATTTTCTAATTTGTCACCTGCTGGATTCCTGAACGCCTAATTTCGGATCCTGCACTGTAAAAACTGAAGGTTGTTTTTACAGTATAATATAGCTAATTTTATAGTAAAGAACTGTAAACATTGCTAATTTTACAGTAGTAAACTGCAAAATTGCTAATTTTACAGTACTAAACTCTAAAATTACTAATTTTACAGTAATAAACTGTAAACTTGCAAATTTTACAGTTTATTATAGTACATTTTAGAATTTTAAACTGCAACCTCTGCTGCCAGTACTATACCGTTGTTTTTACAGTATAATACAGCTAAATTTTACGGCAATAAACTGTAAAATTATTAACTTTACAGTAAGAAACTAAAATTGCTAGTTTTACAGTTTTTCTGTGCATTTTATAGTTTTAAATTGGAAACTCGGCTACCAGTATTGTATTGTAAAAACAACGGTTCATTTTGCAGTGTGTATAAGTTTCAGTTAAGGAGCCCCAATTTATATTTGCCAAATCTTTTACCAATATTTATTTACTAAAACTAATATAAATTCATGGAAGATTTAATTGAGCTTGGTGGTGCAAGAGCCTACTTGAGCCGGAGAATAAATATTCCTGTTAGTAAACATGGAACTCTTAGAATGACATATAGTTTTTTGCCGTCCTTCTGAGAGGAACTATCTTCTCCGAAAAGCGCTTTTCCTCCAGTTTATTTTTAGGATTAACTTGTTTGCGCACCGTGTGGTTTAAAATGCACTTCCTCGACATTTCGTACGTTATTTAGTTGCTTGCGGTTTGCTTACATTAAAAACTATTTATTCTGAGTAAAACCCTTTCCGCGTATTTTAAAAATTAAACCATCAGCAGGGAAAAAGCAGTGATGTAATATATTTGCGAGCAGTCATTCCCAAGTTTTTGGTCATAAATAATTTCAAGATTTGTCGATGAAGAGTAGACATTTCATAAGCTCAACCCTACCCAACAATATTTTTATTGAAATAAAGCAAACCAAAACCCAGGGTTTAAAAAAAACTTGGGTTTTTTTTTTTTTTTTTGAAAAAGCCCAGCCCGCCTGGGTTTTTGATCGAAAATCCGGGTTTTTTCAAGAATCATTTCAATATCATTCTCTATTCGAACATTGTACACCTACTTTTTACATTTCATAGAATCGGAGGAGCTCTGAAGAGAGGTCACTGTGGCCTCCTAAAAAACTTCCTCTTCAACAAATTTAGAAAAAGCATTCTAATATTGAACTTTTAAATTCACATTATATTGGGTCATTTAAAAAGTCTCCGCGCTTTTTTCGTAAGTTTTTGAGTAAGAATTTTTTTATTTGAAAATTAATTTTAATCTAAGTGCATATGCTCATTATTATTTATGACCTTTGGCTATTCCCTCGGTAGCTGCATAATTTCATTGGTGTAAAACTTCTGAGGTTTATCGGCGAAAAACTTAGCCAAGTGATTTTCAGCGACTGTTCAGTTAGCCAATTTTTTGCCATCGAAAGAATTTTTCAGAGACTGAAACTAATGATAATCAAAATTAGCAAGGTCCGGCCTATACGTTAGATGCACTAAAAGTTCATAACCAAGTTTCTTCTATTTATTCTAAGTCATCAAAGATGAGTGTGGCTTAGCATTATCATGGTGGAACACAACTCCTTTTCTGTTGGCCAATTCTGGTCGCATTTTCTTGATTGCTTCATTGAAACAGTTGAGTTATGCACAATAGAGGACAGAATTCACTGTTGCGCCAGGTTGTGTCAGTTCGTTATGAGCAATGCCCTTCCATTTCTACGAAACACCTTTTTTCCGTCAATCCTGGATTTGAATTCGTTTGTGGTGGGTCACAGCCCTTTATCGAGATCGCATCCATTTCATTGTCTCGTATCTAATCCATTTTTCATCTCCTGTAATAATTTGCTTCAAAAAGAATCGATTTCGGATCTCCTTAGAAGCGTTTTACTGATGGTAGCTCTGTCGATCAATTTTTTTTTTCGGTAATTCTTGTGTCACCCAAACATGGAGCTCCTTTGAGCAACCTGTTCTCTTCAGAGGATCCCAAACTGTTATGTGGTTGATGTTAAGTGTCTCCTCCATCTTTTAAGCGTTTACGCGTTGGTCCCGCTAAACCAGTTGAAAAACTTCATCGACTTTTTCAGTGAATAGCCGACCAGAGAGAGGTGCATCTTTGACATCGAAATTTCCGGAACGGAATAGAGTATACCTCTTTTAATTACGGCGTTCACTCATTGCATCCTTACATAACATTTTTAAAAAACATCGGCCGTTCTTGTGGCATTCTTATCTTTTTTGCAGTGAAAAAGCATGACCTATCGTATTTTTCAGATATTTCAGTCATTTTTAAAGCGCTATAACTTTTTACTCGATTGGCGAAATACTTGAACGTGGTGTCAAAAAGGTAGCCTGAAATGCCACCTTTCAAACGAATACTCATATAACGCAATTGGATCAGTGGTCGGAAGTAGCGCGCTACAAGTAGCGAAACTACTGTAGTAGCTACATTTTTTAGTCACTGTTAAAAAAAACCTGAATTTTCAGGAAGATTTTTACTGATTTTAACAGTAAATTTCCGTTTTCGTTTCAAAACATAACTTTTCCTTAAAAAAACGGAACTATTCCGTGAATTACCAAGTTGGAGAAACAAAAAACGGAATGTACCCGGTTTTGTGGTTGAAATATATCGAACAAGGAAGTTAGAGAGAGTCTGAATAGACTTGGCGCGTGCGCAGATACGACTTGGCAGCATAAATGATTCATAACTGAATCAAAGTGCACAGCAAAAGAAACGCAAAGTCATCGAGAATTAATATGCATGTTTAAGCCTCTATGAAGCGACTTGTATTATTCACATTAGCATGGAAAAGAGGACATCTGTGTCTCGTCGTTTGGATAGCTACTTTACAAAAAACATCACATTGGAATGTTATTTAATCGTATTCCGCAGGACGTTATTATGTGTGCCATTTTGTTTCAATTTGAAAATGCTTCGAAGAACAGAGTTGAATAAGAATTATTCCAGGATTCTGCGTAGTTAATCAAATTGACTGAAAAAATATTTTGGATCTTTTCATGTGTTTATGCGGTATGCATGTGATTATGAGCATTTTCTTAAGAAGACTTCGTTTATCGCAATGGATAAAATCAAAATGGGCAACAAAAGGGCGTGTTAGTATATTTTAAAATCTACTCGCTCTATTGTTGCCTTTTTTGAGAAACTTCTATTCCAAATTGGAGGTAAGAATTTTTATTTTTGTTACTGCTATTTTTATTTTAATCTGAGTCCAGACTTAACAGTTAGTTATTTCATGATGTAAACCAATTGTGCATTTTAGGAGTTGCATGTATAAACTTACTGGTGCTGAGGGTTAGTAAAATTTAGTGAAATGATTTTTGTAATTTTATATCCAAGATTTAAAAGCTTAGTTTCAAAACTTAGCTTTTTTACTTTATGACTTTACTTCGTTAATGTGACGAAATTAATGTTGTCAAAACTACGAAAATGATTGTCAATTTGACGATACTAGGATAAAGAAATATTTCGCTACATTTGACGAAATTCATCCCCAAAAAAATGACGAAATGTTCGCTCGGGGTATATTCTTGGAAGTGATTTCATCAAAAACAAAGAAAATTCGTTAATTTTGAGAGTGCATTTCTGAAAGTGTTGATCACTATGAACACCATAACGTAAATATATATGAAAATAGAGGAAATCAGTAACAATACAGGATTTTTTTTAAGGAACCACGAATGTTTCAAATTCAGAAAGGAAAAAAATAACTTTCGGAAGAACTTAATTTTTATTCAAACATAAGAGAAAATATTTTTAAAAGAATGCACCTTGTTAATACTTTTTAATTTTTTGAAGTTATGCGCTCAGAAATACTATGCATTGATCATTCCATCTTCAAAATATTTGAGTATTTTATGCGAGATTGATGTAATCTTTTCAAAAAAATCATGTTATTTTAATGAACTAAAATTTTTAATGAAAAAAAAAAAAAAGCCAATTCTTGTATTGCTTTAGTATTTTTTTTAAAGGCAAGATGTTTAAAAGTTTGAAGTATATGAGCGGATATTTTCAAACTTTTTAGAAAAAACAAAATTCGTAAGAGTTTTAAGTTTACATTTTTGCTCATCATTTTGTCTTATATATATATAATTTTCCGGTGAGCTAGTTTACGCTCCTTTTTTAATTGCTCTATTTTTCTGTTTCTCATTTTCCCATATTTTAATCACCCACATTTTTACGTTATAGGCTTATACCTATACGCTTATACTTATATATGCAAGATGGAAAATTATTGAAATTTTGCAAAATAAACAAGCGCTTTTATAGCAGCTTAATATTAATAGCAAATTATATATGAAAGTTTAATAAATTAGTCCTTTAAGTGGCGCAAAATGTGTAGATTGGAAAAAACAACAAATGAACAAATTGAAATTTTAAGAAACTTTAGAGAAACATTTGAAAATTTACGAAACAATATAAACATATAAAAAGAACAAACGAAAAAGATAAGGCAGCACATTACCCATGTTTGTTCTTTTTATATGTTTATATTGTTTCGCAAATTTTCAAATGTTTCTTAAAATTTCAATTTGTGCATTTGTTGTTCTACACAATCTACGCATTTTGCGACACTTAAAGGACTAATTTATTGAACTTCCATAGATAATTTGCTATTGATATTAAGCTGCTATAAAAGCGCTTGTTAATTTGCAAAATTTAAATAATTTTCCATCTTGCATGTATACATATAAGTCAAAGCGTATAGGTATAAGCCTATAACGTATAAGCGGGGATAATAAGAACCGAAAAAATTAAGAACGGAGAATTACGAAACGAAAAAATGCCTAACGGAAAAATGACGAACGCTCCGTTCGTCATTTTTCCGTAAAATCACGGAAATATAATTAACGAAACGGAAACACTCCGGCAACTCAGCTGCCGTATATTTTTTCGTTATTTTCAGGAAATTTTTTTAACAGTAGTTTGTAGTGTAGCGCACTACTTTTTAAAAAAAGTAGAGTAGTGAGTAGCGCGATACAAAAAAATAGTAGTTTGTAGCGATTTCCGGAAACTACTTTTAAATTAAAAAAAAAATTAGTAAATGAAGAAAAAATTAAAAAAAAAACAGAGAATGAAGGGAAAAAAACAAGGTTTAATTAACTCTGACTGGTGCAAATCTTGCACGAGTACAGCAGCGGACGCAATGGGAAATAAGAATCATAAAAATATGAGCTGATCCTTAGATACATCATTTTGACGAAATACATTCTATCTGTTTGATGTCATTGGTTTATTTGGTATCATAATTTCGAAATTCCTTCAAATAATTTTCACGTTCCTAAATATTCTCAGGCAAGAAATTAAAAAAAAAAAAAAAAAAATTGAAGGTTGAATTCTTTCAATCATTTAAATTTTGAACCCTTTCTTGTGGCGAATATTCGTAAAAATTGTAAAAAAAGTCTAAAAAGGACAAATTTTAGCAAAAAAAAAAGAGCAAAAAGGAAAAGTAAAGAATAAGTTAAAAGACAGTTCTCAGTTCTATTACATTTTCAAATGAATTCATTTATTAATATAAACCACTTTTCGAATGTTTTCGGCCAGTCCTCAAACGGTATATGCTTTTTATTTATTTATTCTTCAAAAAGTAGCGAAGTAGCGACTACAATTCAAAAGTAGTTTGTAGTCGCTACATTTCAAAAAAAGTAGTTGTAGTTAACTACATTTATAGCAAAGTAGTTGTAGTTGTAGTTCGCTACAAAAGAAATGTAGTTTTTCCAACCACTGAATTGGATTAGTGTTGCTCGAAATATATACGTCAAACCATCTGGTTAGAAAAAAGCGCGAGGACTTTTTAAATGACCTAATATTTCAAATTAATACTGAATTGAATTTATAGATTGAAATAATAATTACTTTTTTGATCTGAAAGTATTTAAAAAAAAAAAAAACAAGTGAAATTCACGAGCAGTTTTATTTTTAACACCTAATAAGTTGGTACTGACCAAGACTAAATATTGTAACAAACTAAAATATTATAACTAAATTGATCAATACCAATTTCTAGGCTTAGTATCGATCAAAATATTCGAAATATTTAATTTATTGCTGAAATAAATGTTTTATACAATAAATTTTGAAAGAACCCGCTTTCCCGATATAGTGGGTTTTTTCAAGTGGGCCCGCTTTGCGAACCTTGCTTGCAACGTGATTAATCAAGATTGCTAAAATGGTTCTTCCAAAACTCTCAGAAATGAATTCTGTAGTTTTGTGACAATCACATAAAATGCATTTTTACTAAAAAGAACTTTTACAGCAGAGACGGATTCACAGATTTGGAAGCCCGTTACATTGTATTTTTGCAAGTCCCATAGTGGTAGCAGCACTTTTGAAATAAAAGAGTTTGAGAAACAGGTATTATGATCCTCTTTGGACTCCTATGTTGTGGGGTCACTTCGCAATTGCGATACAGTGCCCTGCCCGCCACTAATAAAATTACTGGATTATAAAATCAGACGCTTTATAAAATCAAATCTGAAAGAACAGAATCATGTCTATGTCAAAACATGTTAAAACCATGACCATCCCTTAATAAAATGAAGCTTTCGGAGAGTATATTCAAAACAGAATCAAACTGTTTCAAAAAGTGAGGACTAAATATTGCTGACAAAGATGATAACACCATAGCGGAAATAGTCAGTAAAGAAGAAGAAATTGATGAACAAATTTCACAATTTGTTTCGATCGATGATAATTTGCAAACATCAGGTGAGAAATCTGACTATGAAATTGCAACAGAAATAATGAATTATCGATTTATGTCACACTAAGAAGTGGAAGAATCGGTTTCTGAGGATGGAAGAAATCTCAGTCATAGTGCTAAATTACAAAAACTTTTATAAATTCTCAAATGATGTTGAATCTTTAATTTCAAATTCTGTTTCTGAAATCTTAAACAACAATAAGGCAATATTTTAAAACCCTTGTGTAATTTAAAAAATGTACTTAACACAAAAAAGTTAAATCCGAATTGTGTTTTAATTAACTTAAAATAAACAAAAAGATAATATTAATTAATTTCTTTTGTAAAGAAATAAGTAGAAATAAGGAAGAAAATAGTAAACAATTTTCTATTCTTAACTTTAAAACCTTTTCTTTTGTAATTTTATATATGCCTTTTTATAAAATCAGCCGCTTAATGAAATCAAATATCCTCGGAACAAATGTGATTTTAATAAGCGGCGGGAACTGTAGTTGCGACATTGTAACTAACTTGTGTTAACATGTAACTTGTGTTAACATTCTAACTTGTGTTGCGGAGGAGTAATATCCCTGATTAATAATTTCTACTGAATCAATCTCTTTTTACTCTAATAGAGAAATAACGGTCACAAAAAGGTTGAGGCAATTTAATTTTATCTGTGCCAATTACAACCAAATCCGATTTGTATCGTAAATAATGAACTAAAAGAAGAGACCAATTTTCCAGACGGTAAAAAATGCAAAAAATATCTCACAATTCGAGCAATAAACTCATGTTTAACGAAGGTCACTACAGAAATGATGCAAAGGTAAGATATTTCCAATTTCTGTTAATAAATTATGGAAATCCTTGACCGGATTCAATAAATTATTAATTATTTATCTTTTACGCGGATGATTTAATGCAGGTCCGCCGTTTTCTGCACACACACACACATAGAATATGTATAGTCAAATGAACGGACAAGCGGTGGCATTTGCCTAATCATTCATTAGTTCCATGCTGGTTATGGGATTTGAACAGGGGGTGATAGTAGGAGAATGTGGGGTAAACTGAAATAAATACTTTTAAAGTTTGCGGGGTCACTTATCTTGTAATATTTTAACTAGGTATTAAACCCGTACACTACAAAAATGGATGTTGCTTTTACAGTATTATGCAGCTAATTTTATAGTAACAAACTGTAAAAATTGCTAATTTTAGCGTCATAAACTGTAAAATTGCTGCTTTACAGTAATGAACTGTAAAATTGTTAATTTTACAGTTTGTTAGTATGCATTTTACAATTTTAAACTGGAACCTCTGCTGCCAGTATTATAAACTGTTGTTTTTACAGTATAATACAG
>JAXGGA010021612.1:0-16302 GCA_038373865.1 Uloborus plumipes | reverse complement strand
TATTCAATAAAATCAGTAAGTTTTAATCGTAGTAAATTAAAGTAATATTAATTTGCCCCACTTTGCTCTACATTTAGTCCATCTTATATCTGTAAAACAGCGGTAGGCAACCCGTCGATCGCGATCGACCGGTTGTTCTCGAGCCCAGTTTGAGTCGATCGTAGCAATATTTCGAACTTTGATTTCTGTTTGAACATAAATAATCGATATTAATTCCTGCAGCAAAAATAGGTAGTGTGTCCTCATCAAAAGTTATTTGAAAATTTTAGAGTAGCTGGAAACTTTTATAGTCACTATTATATTAATTCTAAAACGAGCAGTATGCTTCTGTCTGAAAATAATTATAGATGTGGGTTAACATATCATACGTTTAGCTATTCAATGCATCCTATCAAAAAGCATCGAAATCTTTCCCAATTTATCCGTGTATGTAACACATCTGTTTAAATCAATAGTATATGCATCATGACCCCACTCCCCACAAAGCCGATCTTGTGTTCAATCCAAACCTGGAAAGAAGATCTTCAATCAATTTAGGTTGCTGACCGCTGCTCTAAAACCTTTTAAATTTTATTTAATACAATCAGTAATTTTTAATCGTAGTAAAAGAGAGTATTTGTGTGTAGGAAAAGCGTAGTAAAGACAGAGTTTTTATTTTCATTTTTTTTGCTAAAAACCGCTGGCTAAAGAAAGAAGTGCCTAACATTTTTTTCACCTCTCTAACATCGCATGCTGTAACATTACATCTCGAGCCATCAATCAGAAGGGTGGACCTAGGAAGCAGAGCAGGTGAAGTGCCGACAGCTTTTAATCCCTACCAGATATTTTTTCCCTATCCTCATATATACATCAATGCCTGGAGGGATTTGTTTCTGGCGATATTACATTATGCAACGAGTTCTTCCTGAACCAAAGATGGATGGACTCTAAATATAGAGATCCAGATTTGGACATCGGCGACACATTTTTGATTAAGTAAAAGCCGACTTAGGTCGAATATCAGAAGTGAATGCGAAGATTTTGATAAAATGCCAAATGTGTGCAGCTGTTTTTTTTTTTTTTTTTTTTTTTTTTTTTTTTTTTTTTTTTTATAGAATCCACACCCAAGTAGCACACTTCGTTTTTTAAAGGTTGTAAAATGGTTTTTAACGTTGTAACAACCGCTTAAAAACGTTTATAAAACGTTTAAAGGCTATTTGTGCTACCTGGGACAGCATTGAAAATTTGTGCCACAATATGTGTGTGATTCACTTTTAAAAATCTTCTCATTGCGTGGGTTGTAGGTAAGAACACAGTAAAAAAATAAATGCTGTTTTTGCAGTAAAATGCAGCTAATTTTATAGTAATATAGTGTAAATTTGCTGATTTTACAGTAATAAACTGTAAACCTGCTAATTTTACAGTTTATTACCGTGCATTTTACATTTTTATACAGAAGCCTCTGCTGCCATTATTATACTGATGTTTTTATAGTATAATACAGATACATTTTACGGCAATGAGCTGAACAATAGCTAGTTTTACGGTTTATTACTGTCATTTTGCAGTTTTAAATTGGAACCTCGGCTGCCAGTATTATACTGTAAAAACAACGGTTCATGTTTTGCAGCAAAATAAAAGTATATCTGCTCTTGTTTGATTTCTACTTTGGCCAAAACGTAAACTATCGTTGATGAAACCGCCAAGTTTGCTCATAATGCTTAAATTTTGAACTTCATTGTAACTTCAATGTTTCCTGTATTGGTTTTGGTGGATTATTTTATACTTTAACGCTGTTTAAGTTATTTGGTAGAATATATAACATTTTAATATGAGTGTTTAATGCTTTTTCATTGATTGGTTTCGTCGTGTGGCAGATTATTTTACTTTTTAATGGTATTTTAATTGCTTAGTTTATTTATTTAGTCTACTTTTCATTAGTCAAAGGAAATTTAAAAGTTGCTTAATTGCTTGTTTTATTTGAAAGCCCATCAAAACATCAAAATAATGTGTGCATTCACCAAATTTGTAAGTTACATATAGGTTTAACCGAGCATGGCCGCAAAAACTGTTTCTCTACTTTTATAAAAGTTCACCAAGTAACGAATTCTTAATTTCTAATAATGATAAACCCATTGTATCACTATCGTTCAGTCTAGATATTTTTTACACATATCAACTAATATTGATTAGATACATTATAAAATAAAAATGTCAACTAATCACCAACCAAAAACTACGAATTAAATCTTTATTTATATTACCAAAAAGCGCAAAAAGGAGATAGGATGTGCAAAACTTGGTTAAAAAGGCACAAATAAGTAAAAAATTATAACCAGTATAAAGTAGTTAAGGCTTTTTATTTCTTTCCTCAAACAGACTTGCAGCTTTTTAAAATTCTTCGAAAAAACTGCTTACAGACGTGTTTTTCTTTCGTTTCCGGCTTTTTACCATGTTTCCGGTTTTTTTTTTTTTTAGTACGTTATATCACACAACATTTTCTTAAGAGGATTAGTTTTGTCTCAGATTTTTTTATACGTTTGTTTTTCATCAACATAATTTCGCTGAAAGGCTGATAATTTAAGATATAGTGCTTCTCAGAATTTCAGCGAAATTTTAAAAAATCATTTTAAGTAAAAGGACATAGTTACTTAAAATTCATTGCGTCCGTAAAATATTTTAAATTTAAATGATTCATAAAAACCGGTCACAAGCCACTTGGTAATTGAAAGAGCTGCTTATAATCCTTTTTGATGATTTATTTTTATAATTTATGGATTTTAATTTTGATTGAGTGTTTCTAACAATTATAGGCTTTAAGACCCTAAGTATTTTGTATTTTACTTCAGCACAGCAGGTGTTTTTACAAAACTTTTATTCCTCAAAGTAAGTTTAAAGCTACGCCGAAATATTAACAAAATATAAAAAATTCAAGGTGAACTATTTATATTATGGGCATCATAAATTTGTCGCTCATTATAAAGTTGTCGCTAATTTATATCATCACATTTATTTCCAAATGTATAAATTTAAAGGGTGAAAAATCTTGAATTGTTCAGCAACATGGAGACCCACTATCCATCTGGTGGATATAGTGGGGTAGGAATTCAAAATCAAAAAGTAGGAAATACAAGCTCTTGAGTTATACTAAAAATTTTAAATTATTAGGAACAATTATTTTTAATTTACTCATTGACTGTAGGATTTTGATTCTTGTTCTGAAATGTTCTAGATGATAGAAGCATGTGAGAACTTGCTGAAATAGCCACACTGCTTTTGGAATGGTGTAAAAGCACCCGACGACTAAATGTTACTGCCACGCAGACTTTTTTTAGGTCACATTTGTAACAAAAGCTTACAGTTTAAAATGTATAATTGGGTCATTCCATGTGAAATCAACAAGCCTCAAACTTGACCATCACCAATTTCAAAAAAAAATTATAGGGTTGATTACGTCTATGAAGTGATACAAAAAACTGATTTTAAAATTTTTTTTCAGCTGTTAGTTTTTTGTGTGAGATCGCTTAAAAAACTCGAAAAATGGCAAAAAGTGAAATTTTGGTACATACAAAGACTCAAGTTTCTCAGTTTCTATTGCAGCTAAAGTCTTTTGTTATATGTCATTTTAAATCTCTTTAAACAGGCTTTCATATGATATGTAACTTGACAAGATTTCGCGATGTTAATATTTCAAGGTCACCGAAAGCATAATTTGACCTTGAATATCTCAAAAAGTGCATTTCTTAAAAATCTGAAAAAAATATATATATTACTTCATAATGTGGTGTATATGTGGTAAAATTTTCAGAATGGGACAGCAATGGGATCTGGACGAAAAATGACATAGACTTTTTACCCTCTTACCACTTTATTGCAATGTCTATGGCTACTGAAGAGATATAATACAGAAATACTGCAAACTGTGAAATGTTATATACAAGTAACGGTTGGCACATTCCATTTCTTGGTTTGAGAGGTAATAAATCATTCCTGTTGCCTTTCTCCTAAGGTCTACTTTCGAAATAACGGCACTAATAGGCACATTGAAAACATTTTCAAAGTCAGGATAGTAGAAAGAATTTGAAGGTCCATGAGGATGCAACAGCATTTTCAAATTTTGATTTTCTTCATCTGTGTCTAAGACGCGCCCCAGCCTCCAACATCCATTATACCTGCAGGTCAAGAATCCAACCATATCTGAGCAATCAAGATCGCATTTGATAGTTGTAGTACGTTCGATCCTTATTGTGTTGGAAATTAAATATACTTTCACTTGCACCTGATTCCTATTCAATGGCATAAAACAATGAAGACTCTGAGTGCCTGGTATTGTACTTGTCGTCATTTTTCTGGATTTCAAAGCCTGTTCTTCCTGTCTATAATGTTCAATTGTGCAATATTGAAAATTAATTCATTTGATATGCTCATTTGCCCAATTAAACAACTGTCGTGTGCCATGATTTGAATGTCATAAATCCTTTACAGACTGACTAAAGTTGCAAGTCTTTAACCAGTTCCACCCACGTCATCACAAGCACTTTTGCCATGATGGGATTAGGCAAAAAAAAAAAAAATGCCACTCTGCTTTAATCCCAAAATATAATTCATGATAACTCAGGTTAAGAAAATCCGGCCTATTTTTGTACCGTGAGGCAGCTCCATCACTGAAGTAATAGATCAAGCTTGGTTTGGTGGCAAAATGAGACTGATATCTTTCAGATAAGTAAGATAGAGCTAGACTGTTGAGTAGCAAGAAACGAGCGCTGAATGAGTTTAGGAAGTTCTTCAAAAAGAGAATCAATAAATTCTTCTGTACACTTGACCAATGTCTCAAGACATGTTCTTCTCTTAACTTGCATCCATTGTTTATAGGAGACGCTTTCAACGCAATTCATTTCAAATGCTTCTTCAATCCTGTCCTTGAGTTCTTGAAATCCAGGACAGAAGTTCCTTATAAATTTCACGCAGTCTCATTTTGCCGCCAAAATGAGCTTGATCTATTACTTCAGTGATGGAGCTGCCTCACAGTACAAAATAGACTGAATTTTCTTAACCTGAGTTATCATGAATTATATTTTGGGATTAAAGCAGAGTGGTATTTTTTTTTTTTTTTTTGCCTAATCCCATGGCATAAGTGCCTGTGATGGCGTGGGTGGAGCTGGTAAAAGACTTGCAACTTTAGTCAGTCTGTAAAGGATTTATGACACTCAAATCATGGCACTACGACAGTTGTTTGATTGGGCAAATGAGCATATCAAATGAATTAATTTTCAATATTGCACAATTGAACATTATAGACAGGAAGTAAACCAAAAGTGGAATGTGCCAACCGTTACTTGTAAATAACATTTCACAGTTTGCAGTATTTCTGTATTATATCTCTTCAGTAGCCATAGACATTGCAATAAAGTGGTAAGATGGTAAAAAGTCTATGCCATTTTTCGTCCAGATCCCATTGCTGTCCCATTCTGAAAATGTTACCACATATACACCACATTATGAAGTAATATATATATTTTTTTCAGATTTTTAAGAAATGCACTTTTTGAGATATTCAAGGTCAAATTATGCTTTCGGTGACCTTGAAATATTAACCTCGCGAAATCTTGTCAAGTTACATATCATATGAAAGCCTGTTTAAAGAGCTTTAAAATGACATATAACAAAAGACTTTAGCTGCAATAGAAGCTGAGAAAATTGAGTCTTTGTATGTACCAAAATTTCACTTTTTGCCATTTTTCGAGTTTTTTAAGCGGTCTCACACAAAAAACTAACAGCTGAAAAAAATTTTTAATATCAGTTTTTTTGTATCACTTTATAGACGTAATCAACCCTATAATTTTTTTTGAAATTGGTGTTGGTCAAGTTTTGAGGCTTGTTGATTTCACATGGAATTACCCATTTGGCTTTATTTCTTTGTATTTTGCCCTATTATTCTTGCATTTTAGATGCGTTTTTTAAATAAGAAATCTATAGACTGCAAAAAATAAATCGTTGTTTTTACATTATAATACTGGCAGCAGAAGTTCCGGTTTAAAACTGTATTATTACACAGTTGTCAACTGTAAAATTAGCAATTTTCAGTTTATTTCTGTGTATTTTGCAGTTTTATATACTGTAAGAACAACAGTTTATTTTTTTGCTGTGTACAAACGGCAAATGGCTAATTCATTTGCCGTTCCTGGAGTTTTATGTACTTCTCTTCGTCTCTCATTTCTCGTTCACTTGACAGTTGGTTTTGGACCATATTAAACATTCTTCGTTTTATCCACCGAAGAAGAGGCCCGTATTTTATAATCTTAAAGTAGCTTTCTGAGTTTTTAACTCTTTTACACACTGCAAAACATTAACCGTTGATTTTACGGTATAATACTGGTAGCAGAGGTTCCAGTTTAAAACTGTAAAATTCACAGTAATAAACTGTAAAATTAGCAATTTTACTGTTTAAAACTGTAAAACAGCCATTTTACAGTTTATTAACGCAATGTTAGTTAATTACCACAAAATTAGCTGTATTAGACTTTAAAAAACAACGTATAATACTGGCAGCAGAGGTTCCAGTTTAAAACTGTAAAATGCACTGTAATAAATTGTAAAACTATTAATTTTACAGTTTCTTACTTTGCCATTCCATGAAAAGTGAAACCAATTGGTCAAAAATTCATATTGAAGTAATGTTGCTATGTTATACATCATTTTAAAGCTTAAGATGTATATTTTAAGAATCTTGCATTGGTTTTTTGGTGAGAGTTAGAATAATACTTGTTTTCTTAGTTGGAAGTACGATATTCACGAACTTGTAAAAATCAGAAAAAAGAACACATTTTCAAATGCATATTTCTCATGGAAAAATAAAAACAAAAATAATTACTTGTAGCACAATTTTAACTACTAAGACGGTACTATAATAATATGCATTCATTAATTTCTTTTGAATTGATCTAAATGGTGTAATTGAAGTTTGAAAAAAAGAAGTTTGATGTTACGTCTGTAACAGAAAAGAAGCAAAAGTTGTCATTACGTCCTAAAAAATCAAAATTAAAAAAAACCCTTAATGGTCCTTTTGGCAAATTCTTAGAGTAATTGCCCACCATAGTTAAAAATATTGCAACTGATTTAGTTTTTAAATTAATGCTGTTACAGACGTAACATTTCGGACCTAACAAATGGCTCTATGTTACGTCCGTAGCAAAAGTAAATTTCCAATTAAATAGGTAAAACGCACAGGATGAGCAATACATGTATATAACATATATAATATGGTACGAGTACTAAAGTTTCTGGTATTCTGATTTTGAAATTTTTAATTATGTCGGCATATAATTGAAATTTATTTGCGAAAATGCCGTTCGAATTTCGAAAACGTCGGATGAAAAAGGACACATTTTTTCATTCAAAAAAAAATTATCAAAATTGACCAACTGTCACCAAGAAGGTTAAATTTTAGTTTGGTACTAGTATTCTGCTATATCATCCAACATTTTCAAATTTTTAAGTTCTCCTATGACCAATCACTGATTCCAGATCTTACTTTTCCCGATTTTTTTATGTAGCAGCCCCATTATGCATTAATTTTAAGAATACAAATAAATAAATTGTGTGAAGGCCCTTCTAAACTTTTCTTGTGTCAATCTTTCTGGAAAATAAATGTCATAAGATGCATTAATTTATTGTTACATATTGACATATCGGCATATGCTCTCAACTCCCCCAGACTTACCCAAATTTTCTAAAACTGTTACAGTATAACTTAAAATATTCAAATAATGTGTTAATTAATGCTACTGTATTGTTTTAGCACAAAAATCTTTGTTTATTCCTGCTTTAAAATACTGTTTTCTACTTTCAAATCAGAGATGTTACGTCTGTAACACCACTTTGTTTCGTCCGTAACAAGTTTGAATTTTTTTCACAAATTCGGCAGTCAAAATGCACACAATCTTTATGGTTTTAGAAAGCTTGAAGTCTCTAGAGCACGTATTAAAAAAAAGTTCAAAATTTCCGTATAATTCAGAGGAATATTGTAAGTTGTATGACATAGTCGAGTTTTTGCTGTTTTGTGAATTACGTCTGTAACAGGCAGTTTTTAAGTTCTGTATTTTTTTGTAATTAAGCAATCTGCACGCAAATTTAATGTAGCATAAACATCATCAAGTTACACTACAGGAAAAAAAAATTGAAGACTTTCATCAGTCCAAACCAGAATTATTTGTGTTCAAAGTCTGCGATTGTTACGTCTGTAACGATGGAATTGCCCTACTGTAAAACAAAAATTTTAATTTATTAGTGCAAAATTAGCAATATTAGTTTGTTACAATAAAATTGGCTGTATAACACTGTAAAAACAACATCAATTTTTTACATTGCATGTGTTTATTTGTACTTTTATACACGTTGTCCCATTTCACTCATTTCACAATACAAAGTTCACAGTATAAATCGACTGTTTTTTTACTAATTCGTTTGTTTAGAAGTTACATGAAACTCAATACCATACCATACCAGTATAACTCAATACCATACCAGGCAAAAAATGCTCATAATTATTGCATACAGATACATGAAACGCTTAAAATAATCGCAATTTGAATAAAGAAGTGTAATAGTAACAATGTAAAGAGTTGATCTATCAAAGAATAAAGAATTCTTCAAAACTTAGTTTATAATAAATCACTTCTCCTAATCAAATGATTAATAACTTTTTATGCAACGCTCACAAACCAAACTGCATTATTTCAGTACTCTTCTCATGGATGAAATACAGCAACACAGTATTTCTTATCACAGTCCTGATAATAAATCAACAGCATAAAGCATGTTCTCCTTTCAACTCTTGTTTAGTCCATTACACTTTTGATTTCATCTCCTCCATCTTCTATTCAGCCCGCAAAAACTGCAGTTTAAGAACGATTTTCTTCATCCCATTCCACTTGTGCAGGATTCCAACAATAAGCATTATTCTTGAAACATTTCAGGAATGACCGAACGACTTTTCGATCATTATCTGAAATACATGTAAGACCCGATTCCTTCTGGAATCAAATTGTTCTGTAAAAATTTTCTAGGTCTATCTGAAGACATCTGAAGAGATCGATGGGGATAGGAGATTAACGACAGCTCCGATAAACATGTATGTGTATGCGTGTGTGCTGTGTGGGGAATATGCCCCCTATGGCATTCTCAGTTGCACAGCAGGTTTCAGACGGCCATGTTTGTCCATTTGAGAATTCTTGAATTGACCCGAAAATTTTTGAACTTTCTCGTGTAAGCTTCAGTCTTCTCAGAAATTTCGTAGAATTCAGCATGTTTTATATTATACTTTAAAATAGATAAAGGCGGAATACATAGCAAAAAAAATGCCTATAAATACTTCTAATCATCTTTAAAATGTAATAATGAACGGGGTTCTTAAAGCGTTATCTGCCGTACTTGCAAAACTCTTTATAAATAATTCACGAATCCTCAAAGATTTTTACGTAAGAAACAAAAACAAAAATAAGTAAATAAATAAAATGTTCTTCATCAAAATAATAATAATAATAGTAATAATAATAATAGTAATAAAACTAATAATAATGATATTAACAATAACTGTGAAAACATGGATAATGTGATAGTTAATAATTTTGTGATTACTTTGTACACTTTCATGTGATTTTTCTTAACAGTATATGTATTTGTATATGGGTGTAAAATAAAATAATAACTTTCATTAAAATACTATCACAATTAAACCGAAATGAAAATGAGTACACCTAATGTACGCATTTTTTAAAAATTGTTTGGCAAAGTGAAAAAACAGGGGGATAAGGGAAAAAAATCTGGTATGGGTCCCACACTACTTCCTTTTACGTGTAAATTTCTTTGTACATGCCTTAGTGTTAAAATAGTGCTAGGAGTGAGAAAGATAGCAATTTGAATATTTACACCCCTAGTTTGCCACGAAACAATGAAAACAAATGTTTTACAATGATTCATTTTCTAAATATCGCCGATTTTAACATCATTCAGTGGATTTTTCACGAAATATCGCCAATCGTGCCAAATTGAACCCAAATTCAAAAAATATTTTTTTTCGCCAAATTTGTCGCCAACTTGGCGATATGTCGCCAAGTTGGCGTCAAACACTTGGCGACCAAAAGCTTGGCGACATATCGCCAAGTGGTCGCGCCAATTCATATCACTTGAGTCTGCATTGAAATTAACACTGATTTACCCCAAAGAAGGGGTAAAACACTCCCTTGGGAACATTCAAATGCAACCACAAGGGGAGGTGCACAACTAGACCATCCTCAGAGCCTACATATCAAGTTAGAAGCTTCTATGGCATTTAGTTTTTGAGTTATGCGACCCACATACGCACATACGCACATACAGACGTCACGAGAAAACTCGTCTTAATTAACTCGGGGGTGGTTGAAAATGATTTTTCGACTGGTTGTATGTTGGCAGGTACATATGCACGTGCTGACAGGTCGAAAAAACGACTCAACATTCATTCAGGGGTGAGCAAAATCAAAATTTAGACCCAAATTTGAGTGATTTTTTTTTTTTTTTTTCGCGATCACAATACTTCCTTTACTACGTAAAAGGAAGTAAAAAACAGCCAATCCGTGATCTCACTTGTTCACGAGTCAAAAGCAGATGCATGAAATATTATGTTTTAATAATATATTATGACATTCAAAAGCAAATCGACCCCGTTTTTCCGTACCTTTAATACTCCTTTTCAAACTGCTTTTTGCCGGTCGTCTTCTTGTTTAATGGTCGGAGGAATCTGATCGACATGAGAAATCCTTGATTTCGAATCCCCGTTCGGGCAAGCATGCACTTTCTCTCTTCTGTCCTTGTTCTTTCTCTGGGGGAATGTATGTTGCGAATGTTTGCCTGCCCTATAAACGGATCTTATGGCATATGTGTTGAGCTGAATCTGACTTCTACCTTCATGGAGCTCATAACATTGGGAGACGTACCAATTCTGACTAAAATAGGGTAGACTACTGTTTGATACCTCTTCTGTCCTTGTTCATTCTCTGGGTGAATGTATGTTGCGAATGTTTGCCTGCCCTATAAACGGATCTTATGGCATATGTGTTGAGCTGAATCTGACTTCTACCTTCATGGAGCTCATAAAAACGGGAGCCGTACCAATTCTGAGTAAAATCGGGTAGACTACTGTCTGATTTTCTTGAGTAAAATCTTCCGCGTATTTACGTATGCGTCAGGTCTTCTCTGATCTTACCAAAATAGGGGCGATAGGTAAGATAACAATTTGGGGAAGAATAATATGAAGCAATTTAAGCAGTATCAAAGAACGTAGAACGATGCTAATTTCAAACACAAAGTTTAGTTGAATATGTCGAAAAGAAAGCAAAAGCAAGTTTTAAATTGAAAACTTTGAAAAGTTCCCACTCACAACCCATCACCTTTTTTCAAAGTGGACTGGTTCCCGAGTGCTTAGGCGCGGTTTTCAAGGACGGACAGTATGTATCTGTTCGGTCTCAGATGCCCGAGTGGGTTCTGTAACAACAGCAATAAACCACTTTTGGAAAATGGCCCTTTTGACGGTCTTCCATAAATAGAAGAATCAACATTTTAAAAGTGACTTACATGGGTGTAATAGAGTACAAAGTATGACTCGGCAGATAAAACGTGGGAAAACTTTAAAATTTCCTACAAAGCAATAAATTGTCAAACATTTCAACAACTTAACTCAATTTGTTGTGCAATCGATAGCTGGTAATATGAATACATTGTACTCAAAAGTTCCAGCAATTGGCTTTTTTTTATAAATACGCCACCCCTTTGTATATATTTAACAGTGTTAAATTTGACAACATTATGAATTCAAAATTTTGGGATAGCGTACGTGAAAATTTACAAAAACAGCCCACATGGGCAAACATTAAATTTCGGTACAAACATAAAAAAAATAATTTTGCTCAGTTAGAAAACAAATACATATATAATTAAACATTTTTACAGAAAGATGATGAAAAATTTATAAATAAATAAATTTCAAAATGACTAAATAAATACTAAAAAGTTTTTAAAAAGAAAAATAATTAATAAAACAATTTAAATGATTGTAATAATAATAATTAATTAATTAATGCTTAAAAATAAAATAATTAAATAAAATATCTATATATTTTTTTAAATAAATTAAAAAAAAAAGGTTCATATAATAATGTTGAAATTAAAAGAAAAAATATTTGTCGAAAAAAAAAATGTCACTAAAAACTGAATGTTCTCCTGCCTTATAAAGATAATTAACAAATTATTAATTGATGATAAGGTCCATATTATCAATATATGCTCCCAGAAGGATGGTTCAAATTGAAATGATGATGAGTTAAATTCTTGAATGAAGAAAACGTTTTCCGAACTGGTTACACTTTTACCAGTTGACATCGAAGTTTCTAAGAGATTGTTTTATTATTGTGAGAACAAAAATGTCTGACCACGTAGTTTGTCTTTTGGGGAGGTCTTTGATCCGTGAGAAAGAAAGCACTGCGGGATTGTGAGTGCATCTACTGAGGATTTTATTCTTTGTATGGCGCCACAGTTCAATCGATGGCGTCCACATGATGCTGAAATGAACCTTTTCTTCAGAAAGAGGACACTTTTAAATTAACGAAAATATATGGGTAACAGAATATTAATCCATCATATCATAAAGTGTTGCTTAAATTCGAATGCAAATTTATCAGAACCGAACGTTAATTCTTATCTAAATACATAAAAAAATGGATGTAAGTTTGTATGTTTGTTCTTTATACAAATCCAGTTTTCGTCGGATTTTCATCAAACTTGGCACAGAGGTTTCTTGATGCAGTATAATTCACAAAGGTGGGGTTCTAAAAAATCAAAAAGCTCAAAATTCAAACTTTTTGTCTGAAAATGGCATTTCGTTTGAATTTTGAATAGAGTAATAGAGATAAGCCTTAAGCATACAAATTGATAAAATTTAATAAATTTAAATATGATTATTTTCCAACAAATATTACGATTAACAATGAATAATCAATTTGAGAATCACCTATTTCGTTGTAGCACACAAATATTTTTTATAGCTGTGATGTCATAATAATCACCCGGGCAACGTCGAGAAATAAGCTAGTTTAAAAAAAAATGTGTTCATTTATGAACGTAGTAATTTTAAAATCATGTGCTGTCTGTTCGTTTGTTTTTTAAGAAATTACACTTTGAAACATACGGCAAAACGGTATGTATGCATTTATCCGGACTGATTGGGACTCTAGGCTGTGTGATTAATGAAAGTAAAGATTAAATAAAATAACTTATGGATTGAGCTACATGGAATGATGATCAAAAACAAAGCACTCTTGATCAAAAACATGGAATGATGATCAAAAACAAAGCACTCTTGATCAAAAACATGGAATGATGATCAAAAACAATAGACTCTTGACCAAAAACATGAAATAGTGATCAAAAACAAAGCATTCTTGATCAAAAACATGGAATGATGATCAAAAACAAAGCACTCTTGATCAAAAACATGGAATGATGATCAAAAATAAAGCACTCTTGATCAAAAACATGGAATGATGATCAAAAACAAAGCACTCTTGATCAAAAACATGGAATGATGATCAAAAACAAAGCACTCTTGATCAAAAACATGGAATGATGATCAAAAATAAAGCACTCTTGATCAAAAACATGGAATGATGATCAAAAACAATGCACTCTTGACCAAAAACATGAAATGATGATCAAAAACAAAGCACTCTTCAGTTATAACTGAAACCGACTAGGGCAGCCTTTAAAAACTAGCTGTCGTGGCCGTCACGAAACTTTCTTCTATATCTATCTTATGAATTCCGGTTACAAAATAAAATACGTACTCGGCCGAGTAATTGGAGACAGCTCCAATTTCCCAATTATCGTAATAACCCTGCAAATGCAGAATCAATGAGCGAAATTGGAAATCATTGCAAAAGCCTTGTTTAGATAAATTGCAAACATTTTATTTGTTAGTAAAAAGAAATTGGCAACAGTTAAAAATTTCAAATCATTGAAAGTTTTCAGCTGTTTTGATAATTAAATAGCGTGAAAGCGATTTTTTAATGAATTAATTTTTCGCATTGTTGACTAAGCGCAAAAATCACCCCACCCTCCCCCTGGGGCGATTGGCGCCAAAATTTAATCGATGCTTGCTTCCATATTGGGTTAGTGTTATTCCAAATTTCATTCAAATCGCAGCAATATTTCCCGAGATACAGTAGGTGCAATGACAAAGTAAGCACTTTTGATTGCTCCACCCCCCTTTGAGATATTTACACACAAATTAAATCAGCACTTGTACTCAATAGGGTCTACCTATGGACCAATTTTCGTTTGATTCCGCCGGTTACTTCCTGAGATATAGCAGTCACCACCGCGCAGAACACGTGCGATTGCTCCACCCCCCTTGGAGATATTGACAAACAAATTGAATCAGCACCTGTACTCAGTAGGGTCTACCTATGGACCAATTTTCGTTTGATTCCGCCGGTTACTTCCTGAGATATAGCAATCACCCCCGCGCAGAACACGTGCGATTGCTCCACCCCCCTTGGAGATATTGACAAACAAATTCAATCAGCACCTGTACTCAGTAGGGTCTACCTATGGACCAATTTTCGTTTGATTCCGCCGGTTACTTCCTGAGATATAGCACTCACTCCCGCGCAGAACACGTGCGATTGCTCCACCCCCCTTGGAGGAATTCGCTAAACAAAGTCAGGTGCACCAGTTCACATGGTGGTACATATGTGCAAAAATTTTTGTTCGATTTCATGCAGTAGTTTTTGCTCTAGCGCGGCCACAAAAACTGGTCACACACATACAGACTCACACACAGACAGACACACACACACACACACACACACACACACACACACACACACACACACACACACACACACACACACACACACACACACAGACAGACATTTTCCAAAAATGGTCGAAATGGACTCAGCGCACCTCAAAACGTGCAAATCCGTCAAAATTCGACATTCGAAAATTTTCACGAAACCAATACTTTCTTCTATATATTAGATATAGAAGAAAGTAAAAATCGATAGAATTTTCGGTTAAAGATTGCCTGAAGGAAGCCCTATATTTATAGCCAAAAAGCACCAGTGTATGAAGACACTAACTTTAGTAGTTTGAAATTATGTATTTATACAATTTAATATGCTGAACAATTTCCGCTATTTGCTATATAATCATTAATTTATACATAGCACAATGCTTAAAGAAGCATTTTATCTTCTCAATTAAAAAACCTCATTACCACGGAAGACATGCAAAAAAGTAATTTACTAAATCCTCTTATTCTAAACCCGTCAAGTAGCTTGCGGTGAATTTTTTGATAAATTTAATAGAATCGTGTTCCTTGAAGTCGATAAAATCTAAATCTTCCATTTTTGAAACATCATTTTCCCCCTTTTTTTCTTCAGGATCGTTTAACCTCTGATTCGAGATTCGCGTGACAAGAGCTCAAAAAATTTTTAAATAAAGTTCCATTATCTTCTTTTTTTTCAATTCGTGAGAAAACAACAGGAGAAAAAAAAGTCAAAATTAGATCCGATCGTGGTTGCAGTTAAAGTTCTTCAATCATATTCTCAGCCTAGAATCAATTTACTTCAACTTTTCTAAAATTACAGTTATTTTTTTCCTCCCTTATTGAGCCGGAATCAAATGGATTGATTTTCATTTTTTAATCCTTTGAAACGTTATATGTTCTTCAGATTTTGAAAAAAAAAATAACTTTTTTTTTCGTTAAAGATTTCAATTTGTTTCACAGAGAAAAATACTTCTATCGACTTTCGAACATAGAATTCTGGCTTCTAAGTTCTCCAGAAAGTACAAAATAAATACTTATTAGATATTTTCGTTTAACTTTTTTCATACTGTTTTTTCTTTAATCTTTTCATCGCATTTCTTTTCAAATACGTAAAATTTCTCCTCTCCCTCAAATAGTACTGCCAATGTACGTATTAGCTACCAAGTCCTTTGCCTTCTTGCTCAATTTTCATTTTCACTCAGCTTTTATTTCTGATCAATCGCGAATTCTGCATTGCTCTCGCTTGAATACACTTGAATACCTGTTCCTTTTTCAATAGTTTTTGTGAAGTGTTGCCACTTAAGATATTACAGCCTGAAGTAAAAATATAAATTAATTTTAAATAACACATGATGCAGCCGATAAATATTATTTTTCTTATATGCAAAGTTTTTATTATTACTAGCTGCGTAGCCCGGCGTTGCACGGGCTGTAATGTAGTGAAGGCAGTTTGAGAAAAC
>JAXGGA010021611.1:0-16302 GCA_038373865.1 Uloborus plumipes | reverse complement strand
ACCGAAAACATTCGAAAAGTGGTTTACATTAGTAAATTGATTCATTTGAATATGTAATAGAGCTAAGAATTGTCTTTTAATTTATTTTTTACTTTTCCTTTTTGTTCCTTTTTTTTTGCTAAAATTTGTCCTTTTTAGACTTTTTTTTACAATGTTTGCAAATATTCGCCACAAGAAAGGATTCAAAATTTAAATGATTGAAAGAGTTCAACCTTCAATTTTTTTTAATTTCTTGCCTGGGAATATTTAGGAACGTGAAAATTATTTGAAGGAATATAGAAATTATGTTACCAAATAAACCGATGACATCAAACAGATAGAATGTATTTCGTCAAAATGATGTATCTAAGGATCAGCTCATATTTTTATGATTCTTATTTCTCATTGCATCCGCTCCTGTACTCGTACAAGATTTGCACCAGTCAGAGTTAATTAAAAGTTATTTTTCCCCTTCATTCTCTGCTTTTTTTAAATTTTTTTTTCATTTATTATTTTTTTTTTAAATTCAAAAGTAGTTTCTAGAAATCGCTACAAACTACTATTTTTTTGTATCGCGCTACTCACTACTCTACTTTTTTTTAAAAGTAGTGTGCTACACTATAAACTACTAAAAAATGTAGCTAATACAGTAGTTTCGCTACTTGTAGCGCGCTACTTCCGACCACTGCTCTAACTCTGAGTCACTCAGCAAACATAGCAGAAATGCAGGCTAGGAAAAAATGACTTACTCCTACTCTTGAAAGAAATAACCGCGCAGACGATTTTTTTTCTTTGTTTATTCATTTGTTTTTTTTTATTACTATTATTATTATTATTTTTTTTTTTGCAGAGGATTTTTTGTCTAACAAAAATTACTCATTTAAGAGAACATTTTATTATTTATTTAATCAATTATTTGCAGGGTTGGCAAGGTTTTGGACAGAACGGTAAAAACCACGGTTTAAACCATGGTTTAAACCATCCTGTCTAAAACCCATGTGTCCAAAACTGTCCTAAACTGTCCAAAACTACATTTTTAGTACAATTTTATATTTTGAACAAATATCAAAAGCACAAAATTGTACTTGAAGTTAAGACTTAACTTATTAAATCTAAACATTTAAATATGTACATAAAAACATATATAAGAGTTTCAGCTGATACTAATCTAGCTACTTAGAAGTTACTATTCTTCATTAAAAATGAATTAGTTCTCATAAGTTTATATTATTTTATTTTTAATACTAGCTAAACTTCTTTTAAATATAGATGCAAATGAGGGTGTTCAAAAGGTACAATAATCGACTTAAATGCAAAAAATCAGTTTTGCAACTAATTAAAAAGATACACAACATTTGATAATATTACAGCGACATTTACTGAATATTTAATTATTTCATAAAGTATTAGGAATAAATTTAAAAGTAGTACAAATTATCTGCTTCAAGAGTGTTTTTTGACAGTACTACCAATTCCTATTTTATGAAATTTTCATGCAGTGGAGTAAATTGTTCATTTTTTTAACTAATATAATTAAATATTGTCAAATTTTGAGTAATTACAACTAATTAACACTAAGAAACTAAGATGTATGCATTATCAATATTACAGCTAATAGAAATTAGTCAGCTTAAAACCCTTTTGCCATGCTTTAGACAGTTTAAGACACTTTTGGACAGTTTTGGACAGTAAAACCCACCTGTCCTGTCCAAAACCAGTTTTGGATGTCCAAAACCCCAACCCTGATTATTTGTTTTTAATTATTGGTAACGGAATAAAAATGGAATTCGAGACATTTTTTAGGAACGGAGTTTTTTTTTTTTTTTTTTTGATAAAATGTGTTTTGATTTGCTTCTTTTTTTAATTCTTTTTTTCTAAACAATTTTTCAACGGAAGAACTATAAATGTTACATTGTTTAAAAGATGCCACAACATTATTTATTTATTTACTTTTGTTTACTTTTTAAGTGCCTAGTTCATCAGATGAAATCTGCATATTTGGTTTTTAGAAATCAGCTTTATGGTGCTAAAAAGGTACGTTTGACATAATTTGTCGTGTCAGATAATTAATGCAAGAATACCATTGTCGATGTACGGAAAAGTTGGTTCGTTTAGTTCTTGACAGAACTTCTTGTTTTGTTTAACTTTATGGTTTAAAAATATCTTAAAGAACTTTTCCACTCACACAGTGTAATTTGTTGAATTGTTCAGTGTTTTATTTAATGATTAAACAACATAATGGGAAGTTCTTTTACCAAGTTTGATGTATCTAAATCCACATTATTGCTGAAGTCTTCTTTTTTTTATGTTTATGTTAAACAATAAAGCAGTTTCTTATTAAACACAGTATCCGTTTCAAATTTTTATCTCAAACGTTTTCGTTAATGCACGTGGAACTTAATTCGTGAATAAAAGAGTACATTGCGAACCGATGCGGAATTACTTTGCAGATGTTACAAATATCGACAATTTTAATGGGAATTTTGTCAAATACCGCCCAGCCGATACCGAATTCAGCATCTTATTTTTTTCTCCATCTTTGTTGTATCTTTATTTGTTAGTTATAAAACACTTTGCCATTATATCACTCAGTTGTCACCAATTTATGATATTAGTCTGCATTGAAATTAAAATTGATTAGTCAAAAAAAGAAAAAGTGAAAAGCACATTTGGAACCTCGGATTGCAGTTAAGAAAGTATCTGCATGACTACACCTAGTACAAATGGTACGAATGAGTTCTCAACTTACTGCATCTCTCTCTCTCTCTCATATATAATTTTTGTTGAGTGGTAGTAAATTAAGAAATTTAGGCTCAAAATCTGAATGACTGAAAAATAAGTAGAATGAAATGAACATATGACCCATCAAATTTCTAATAAACATTTATTTTTCTAATCATTTGATTTTTTTTACCATCGGCCATCGGCATCGGCCATCGGCCGATGGAAGACGAAAAAAATCGGCCATCGGCCATCGGCCAACTTTGAATAATCGGCCAACAATCGGCATCGGCCCATCGGCCAAAAAATGCCATCGGTCGAGCCTTAGAAGCCAGTCACGTTGCTGCATTAAATCAGGAACTTTTCGAAAGAACTTATGTTGGTTTATGGTAACCAGCATCTTTTTGGTGAAACAGGAAGGCTCCTGCAGCAGTTTAGCAAATATTTCCAAAGCGGCAATTACAAGCTAATAGCCGAACAGCTTATTTGCTTACAACTCTTCAGCATCCATAGACTACATATGTCCTTATTTGGGTCAAAGCCAATCCAGACATGCCCCTAATCCAATTGAAGGTAAAACACAAAAACGTTGTAAAAACCTTCCACAACTAATGGCTACAAATAGCATTCACAACAGTGAGAAGTTCGCATTCATGCAATTTGTATCAATTGAAGGGTTTAAGAGGATGAAGGGGCTACATTACATTTTTTTGAAATTACACTCTGGACAATCGCAAGCAATGGATACAGGTAAGCAAATAAAACTTGGTACATCAAAAAATAGATGTCATTATACTAATTTCATACTCTCACTTAACGACGAAACCAGAAAACAAAAAAGGTGCAACAATAAAATTTGAATTTTAATTATTCGCCATTTCGATTTTGTCACATAACCGCTTCATCTCCCAAGCCTTTCAATTGTGTGTAACTTCGACGTGAGTTTTATTCCATCATTTTTAGCGTTCATGATGAGCTGTAATAACAGGTTATAATACTAAAAACTTGTAAGATACGACGGAAAAGGCAATGAAGCTGACTTCAAGTTCTAGAACAGTGGTGGCCAACCCGCGGCACGCGTGCCACAATGTGGCACGACAGACCAGTAACAGTGGCACGCGAAGACTTTTTGAAAAAAATCCAAAATTAAGGAAAAAATGTCAATCTCAAAAATATTGATAAAAACTAAAGCCCTAAAACTAATAAATGTCATAATATTGTGACAATTAAGTGTCAGGAGGCTAGCTTAAAAATTGTCTGAACTACAATATTGCAAAGTACTTAGCGTTAACTTCGGACATCCAGCGGAAGCTGTGACGCTACAGATAATGCTTTGTAAAGCCAGGGGTCAATCCAGGATATTTGACCAAGGTCCTGTTTTTGGAATTTTGTGAAAAATAGTTCAGAATTTTGTGAAAACGAATTCCTAATTTTGTGAAAAATAGTTGCGGCAAAATCCTTCCCTAAAAAAATCCGGCCTTATCCTTCCGTAAACTCGGATTTCTGTGAAGAGTCAGTTTTGAGTGTGGGATTTTTGTGAAAGGTCAATTTTTGAGTGACTGAATTTTGTGAAGAATCCTTTTTTGAGTGACTGAATTTTGTGAAGAGTCCTTTTTTGAGTGCCTGAATTTGTGAAGGGTCCTTTAACGGACCTAATTTCCCTCTAGATTGACCGCTGAAAGCATATTTGTGCTTGATACGAATGAAACTTCCGATGCTGCAGAATGGATTCTTGACCTGCAATAGTTTCAGCTACGGTGATGAAATTGAAAAAAAAAAAAAAAAACTCTGCAACTAAAATTAAGAAACTAGATTGGACAAAATTTGGCATGGTTGCACAAATGAAGACCCTTAAATTGTTTTTGTTACATTACTTGAAAATAATTTGGGGAAAAAACTTCAAAAGTGTCATCGAATTATCTATCACAAATTCCTTGCCAAGGAATGAGACTTTTTCTCTGTTGGTGACCCTGTAGAGTTAACTATATTAACAAACTACGAATTAGAGCTCTGACTGTTTTGTGAACTTTCCCAGGAGAAAGAGGAGAGTATGGCAAGTTACTCTTTCATTAAAATGTGTAATAGCTATCCAAAGGAAAAATAGTCATAAGATTTTAGAATTTTAGGGAGTGTGTTTTCAAAATAGCTGGAAGGAAAGCAATGAGGACTTGCTACTTAGAAATGGAGAATAGCGAACTAATTTAGCTATGCCATCTCTTAATATCCTGAGTTTAACTAATTTAAATTTAAGATTGTACAAAAAAAAAAAGAAAAAGGCTTCCTAAACCAGTAAAGACCATCTACATTCTTTTATGATGAAACTTCAGTTTCTTTCTCTCTACTTTGGCGAAAAAAGAATAAAACATTAAAAGTTAATACTGAAGGTATCAACTGAAATTTAATAATTTTCCAATGGTATATGGAAAAAATTTTACACCGATTTTAAGTATTCATTCAGTGTTAGGTTTGATGATTTTCAGGATCATAAAAAAAATGCTGATATTTTCAAATTCTTTGTTTATTTCTCTGCAAGATACTACTTGTTAGCCTTCTGAAATTCAGATTGGAATTACTGACTTTTTGCATTGGTAATCAAATATAAGAGCTTACTTCAACAGAAAGTCACCCACGTTGTATAGAAATTTGGAAATTTGTAACAACAATTTTTTTTTCACATTTACACACTTTAGCCGTCTGATGCTGTTGTAGATTTGGCTAAAAATACGCTTCTAAAAAAATATTTTTTGTTATGAATTCAGAAAAACCGAAATACCGTTGAATATTAATTGATTGCATTTAAAACAGTTAAATTTCTTAGGATTTTCAAGAACTAATCGTAAAATTAAAGACTTGGTAGAAAAGATGCAGACTCATAAACCACATTAAGTACAGGCTGTTTAATTTTTGGAACAGAATGTTTGATGTTATTTGTTTCTATTTTAAGTATAAGCCAACTGACAGTCTAGAAAAATATTTACTAACGATAACTCTTAAGTTCGGACTTGTTTTATCTTTATTATCATTTAGATTTAAATTACTCAGATTTACGAGAAAAAATGTTTCATTTGAGTAGGAATTACATAATCAGCCAGCATAAAATCTATTTTTAACTTTAAAAAAAATCTATTTGTTCGAAAAATACAATGTGGCACGCTGAGTTTTTTGTCTCCCGATAGTGGCACTTTCCCTAAACAGGTTGGCCACCCCTGTTCTAGAAGAACGAAAATAACAACAACAATCATTCGATAAAAGGGAAAACATAGATGAGGTAAACTAATGACTCACGATATTCCGTTAATATAACCTACATAAGTACACGTATAGTGACACGTAAGTAACTTATATTAAACGCACGATGGCACACGATTACAAAGAAAAAAAAACAATAACGTGTAATTTCAGTGGTATAAGTTATAGCAAAACCAGAAAACAAAAAGGCTGCAGGAACTGCAACAATAAAACTTTGAGCTTTAATTACTCGCCATTTCGGTTTTGTCACATAACCCCTTCATCTCTCAACCCCATCAATTCATGAAACTAGGGTGGCCGGGTTTTAACGCAAAACAATATCTTCCAGGCTCGGTTGGGAAATTTTCGGTCTCGGTCCTGCAAAAATGAGCTCGAACTCATCGCTAAAAGCACATGATTTTATAACTCTTCTGTCATGCTGGAGGCGAATATTTTACTTTCAGACTTCAAAAGCAAAATCCTCTCGGTAATACTACCTAAATATACAACGTCAGAAACGAATTCCTACTGCACCCTGGGAGCAAGGAGTTCGATGAAACTTCTAACTATGTAACAACAGACGTCATTTTGCCAAATTGTAATACGAAAATTTTTAATTAATAATAAATTAAAGCTCAAACAGAACACACAGCGAAATTAAAACAACGGAAGATTTTACTCACTTCTGTGAATGACATTATTTAAAATTAAGGAATGCGTGGAGCATTCCAGACGTCTTCATTGCTGAAAAGGAATTTTCAATACTGAACTAGAAAGCAATCCAGAAACAAAGACGTAATTAGCGAAATATTTTTCAGCTAACAACTCGTTGCCAGTTTCTTAATGTCTTCCGTCTTCCATAAGCTATTCGTGGAACAGTTTATTCTGTGGCAGGAGAATTTCAATGGAATTCGTTCTTGCTGAAGTTATGAATTCATATTTTTCTGTCTGCGAAAATTCTGCTCGTCAGATTGCTACGCTGTTTGTTAATGGCTAGAAAAACTTCTCGATGGCACGGCTTTTAACACCTGAAATAGTTTATACTTCAATATTTCATTATCAATTATGAGTTTGCGAGTAATTATGTTGGCGGTATGGAAATATTTTATGAAATACTAACCTTAACCCATTAATGCCTAGCGTCCCTTTTTAGGGACGGTCCAAAAAGGGGTCTGAATTTCCCCAAAATGAACATTTCAACCAAATAATGGTGTTCAATTAGTACCTTGGTATTGTTTCAATTCGTTATTAACAGATTGCAGCACATAACCATTCTAAAGTGCGTTCTGTAGCAGTTTCAAAATGATCTTTATCAAAAATGACATCGTTCACAATCTCAAGGAAAAAAGCTAAGTTTTCAAAGTTATTCCCAGCTTCCCAGTTTATGTTAATTGCTGGTTTTATTTCTTCTTATAAAAGGTCTTTTTGAATATTATATCGTAGGCAGAAAAAAATTTGAGTAAAAAAAGTTTCTACCCTCTGGGGTCTATCGTAACTTTTAAGGGACGATTTTTCTTTCCTTAATAAAAAATTAATTTTTTACATAATATTTTTTTTATTATTTTTCCCGTCCATTAGACACTGTTTGTAACCAGTATACAAAATATCTTTGGAAAAAAAAATGTCAGGCATTAATGGGTTAAAAAATGTTCGAAATGACGGGATTCAAAATTTACTTATGAATACTACTTTAAAATTGTCAGTACTAAAATATGAATAAAAGGAATAATAAATGCAGATAGACTAAACATTACCGAGATTTACAGAAAATTTGGAAATGCATTTTGATACCATTTCTTCAATGCAAAAACGCTTTACGTGCTCCGTGAATTAACTCACAATTTGGCATATTGAGAATTCGACCAAAATGTACTATTTCCAAAATGAGACAATAAATGAGGAGCGACTAATATTAACCTCTCAATTCTGACTTGTTACATCTGACGATTTACATACTACACATTTAAATGCTTTGATGCTATTGACCTATTCCATCGATGTGATTCTTAAAAGATTATTATAAGCAACAACATTCATCATTCCAGCTAAACAAGATGACAGTACGTTGCTCTAAAAATACCTTTCCGAGAAGAATACAGACTTATTTCATGGTTTCCTAAAAGAAGTTTCCTAGAACAAATCCTCTTTTTGCTCTTTTTTTGCTGCTCAGAATAAGATTCTATTATACTGGATGGAGCCCATTTCACGGATCAACGAATCCCAGCCGTTCTGTAAACAAGCCATTTTCTCCTCCTCTTCTACATAGATCCATGTCCAGCTTTTGTCACCTGTAATTGCAGAGCCACCGATTCGTAACAATTCCTTGCTTGACCCATCATTTTGTGCTCATATTTCTTAAAAAATCATTTTTCGCTGTGTGCGCTTGAAGACTGTAAGAAAAACTATTACGAGGTTTAAAAGCAATTTAAGCCGTCGTTTAGAGCCTCATTTGAAGTAATAGTCTTAAAAAAGACTATTATTGTTTAGGGTTCAGTTTTTAGTTCATCTTGAATTGATGAATAATAGGAGGGTTGAACTATTCAAATGAAAATCAAAATTATTTCACATTTCTGGAAAAAAAAATTTCTTCATATATTCTGTGATTCAAATGATATTGAAAGCATTTTGAGGGGTTATTAGCTTTGATGACATTCCATAGTTCTGAGGAAAAGGATTTTATTTAAGATATCATGATTTTTTTTTTACTTGAAATGCTTTGATTTAAGAAAGTATTTTCTTTTTTAAGAATGCGATATAAATGAGATAGATAGGTTATTAGCCTATGGAAAATTGATGCCTAATTTCTAGAGTAATTTGATAATAAGAGAAAAAATGGTAATTTTTCACTTTTATCCATTATAAACAAATGTATATATATACATATAAATTTCGTTTTTGTCATTTTTTTCAGTTCGGAGCAAGTCGTCGCCAATACTAGGGATGCACCGATTAATCGGCAGTACCGATTAATCGGCCATAATCGGCCACTTTGCCGATTATTAATAATCGGCAAAATTGTGCCGATTAATCGGCGGAAAAAATATTTTCTAATATTAGTTTAAAAAATATACTTTCACTGTGAAACTATGATGAATAATTTTATGAATAGTGATAATAATAATCACAGTTGATATAAAGTTTTTAATAAATTAATTTTCTTATTTTGAACAAATGTACACATTGACAATGTTGCAACATTTTTCATGTGTCACTTTTTTCTTTTTAGCACAGTGCTTTTAAATAACCTAATAATTTTCACAAAGAATAAAAGTCTTGAATTAAATGGCTACTAATATTGAATATTTTCAATTAAGTGCACTCCTAAATTAGAGCGCTCACCATAAACCTCCCCTCCCTTTTTTTTTAAATTTTATGTCTAGTAACATAGTTAACAATGTGTTAATATAATATTATTGGCAGTAATATGGAAATTGGTTTTAAGAAATAGGATAAAAATTTGAAATTATTTTTGAGAAATTAGGAAAAATGGAAAAATAAATAAATAGTATATATTTTCTCTCATAAATAGATTACTATTTCTAAAATCACAATTGTAAGCGAAAGAAAAAAGCGGTGAATGTGAAATTGTTAGTATTAAAAAAATCATCCTGATCATTAATCGGCTTGGCCGATTAATCGGCCGATTATCAAAAGCCGATGAATCGGTAATCGGTAATCGGCCAATTTGCTTATCGGTGCATCCCTAGCCAATACCCCTAAAAAACTTCTCCAAAAAATCGATCTTTTGAACCTTCAGAAGCATGATCTCCCCTTACCAGAAACAAATACAGCTTTTTACAAAAATGTTCTTTCAAAAGAAAAAAAAAATACTGTCATTAATTTCCTGTTTAATTATTTTTATTTGCGTACTTAATATTTTATTGTTTATTTATTTATTTTAATCAATTTATATTATTCATGCGTAATGTGTACTATGAGTTTCATACACCGTTGCTTGAAGGTAATTCGAGTAAATTCCACGCCTGGATTTTATTTCTCATCACTTAATCCCTACACCGTTAAAACTACAGGTTGTGCAAGGTTGCCTGTTGACTCCCTATGGCACCCTTCAGGGGGTGTTGCTGGTACTACAACGTTTACACTTTTAAAGATGCCTAGTGCAACTTGTAGTTTTAACGGTCTAAAGCGCGTCAAAATGGTTAATCCAGCAATTAGGATAATTATTACTTCAGCAATTAGCCAACCAGCTCTCACCACTGACCAAATGTCTCGTAGCTGACAGTCACAGTGTTAATTATAACAATTAAAATGAAGCAAAACAATAATTTATCCCCTTCAAAACCGAATAACAAGAAAATCTGTAGCTTTACGTCATCGAACTTGGCAATTCCAACATAATTTACCTGGAGAGAAGCGTGACTGGAATAGACCTAAAAGATCCACAAATTTCCACTTTCACAGAAGGTTATCTCGCAGAGTAAAATGTGCTCCTGGCAAAAAGGGACAAGTTACGATAAGATAACGAAGAGAGCAAGAAGGGGGGGGGGGGGGCATGAGAGTCTCGATCCTGAAATAAATCGCGAGAAACGTTCACCCCGGAAGATCTGGACGACACCATGTCCCAGAATTTCAAGTTTTGACATCATGTATGGCAACGAAAGATATGGCCAGTAGTACAATTAAGCGTATAGGAAGATGTAATTGGAGCAGATCCTTTAAAAAAGCTGCTGGATTTTTATACTTATAATATTACAACTGGGCACGGTAACAGATGTATTAGTTTTTTCCAAAATAGCTTATAAAGACTAGAAATATATTAAATTTCTGTTTTACTTCACGGAAATTAAGGAAGGACAAGGTCTTTACTACCATGTAATGCAATTATATTTTGAAGATTTTCCAGAAAAAATCTTAAAACAATAGCGTTTTTTTCCGTAACGGACGTATCTCGTAAGATATTTCCTTTAAGGGGCCAGAATTCCATCTTATGAATTCTGTTTTTGGAATTCTTCAAAATTTAACTGCATTTTATAGAAGTAGAGTCTATGGTCTTCAAAAATTCATGGATCCAACATATTTGGAGCTAAGAAATTGCCCTTTTTTAGCTTATTTTCCGTTAAAGTAAGAAAAAAGATGAAAAAAAAGCATTAAAAGAGGCTTAATGCATCTTTAAAATATCGCCAAGTCCAAAAGAAATGTCAAAACAGAATTAAAAAATTAAATAAATATCTAAAAATTAAAAATTGTAAAGTAGGGCTTTTGAGATGGGAAAATTATGTATCGGTCTGTCAGGGGAAAAATTACTTTCCGTTCTAATTACAATGCGCATATTAACTTTTAACACTACACTATGGGATATAGCAAAACTTCTTGCTGGCTTTGTCGCTTTCTACTCTAATCCGGCCCCTAGAAGAAAATATTTCTCTCTTTCAAATTCTATGTGCCTGTACTACGGAAAGTAATAGGATCGTTTTTTAAAGAGTCGTTTCAATTCTTTAAAAAACGCTTAAAGTCTTTTTTTTTCCCTAAACCACTATGCATACGTACACCCTGTGTATATAGGGAATTCTCGCAAGATCGCCCCGTAGGCTTTTAGTTGTGTATATACACACGTGCCTTACAGCGAAACGCTCTCTGGCTCTAAGAGCTGTACAATATATATTCAAATTGTCTTGCCTTGAAGAAGAGAAAAGCTTGGATTTCACGTTTTATTTTACATAGATTTCCCCAACAAAAATGGCTTCTGGCACAGCAAAATCTCTGGGCCCGTTGCTGAATTTTTATAAGGGAGTACTTTTCTCGGGCATAATGCGTACTTTGGGGACTATTTTCTTGCGCGAGGTGCAGAAGAAAGTTTAAAAGCGTTGGAAGTTTTGGAAAACAGAACAGCTGGGAAAGCAGATTGGGTTGTTTGTAATTGTAAAACGGAAAAATAGAAGAGTTCAATTGATAAATTCAGGAGTATATTTAAAGACTACATTTGAAATGTCAGTGTGATAACTTCGTGATTTAAACAGATCTAGATTAATTCCAAAATGCTTTCAAAAGAAATTGAAATTTACATTTAACAGAGCTATAGAAATGAAAGCACCCTGAATAAAATGGTATTCGTTCGACAATTATTTAAAATAAACATATTTCAATAATTAAAATTCGTTCATTTTTGGTTTCTAAGGAACTGACGCTGCATGATTATTAGTAAACTAAAGAAACGTGGAGGAAGAAGATTTTTAAAAAATATTTAGTGTCCGATAAAAAAAAATGCTTTGCTTATGATGATATGCTTTAACAAGTTAAGAAGAGCGAATAAAATGAATGGAAAGAAAATACAGGAGGCAAAATGAGAAATAAATGCGTGTATTTGATATTTCTGAACAAAATATATCACAACCGATTCCAATCCCTTTTTTAATTTTTGCCCACTTTCAAAATTTCATGTGAAAATATTCAAATGATTATCTTTGCTTGGTATATTTTTTGTCTCATTTTATAGCACAGCATTATTCTTCATTCTTTACGTAATAGCCAAATAATAATTAATATTATTACTACTATTATTTCAATATTCAGTGTGAAGTTAATTCAGAATGTTCAATAATGACATTAAATCCGTACAGTAAAGATAACTTGCGATACAAATAACCGAAACCAAAGCATAAAACAGCATAAATTCGTCACAAGGTTCAAAAAAACACCACTTACGATTTTCATATGAGTATTCTTTTTTGATGGTCTGAATTTTAACTTCTTCCCTTGCTAAGTAATGTTTTTTCCCTCATAACGAAATAACCAGGAAGCTATATAAAAAGGAGACCATTGTACTAAATTTACACCCATTACTACAGCGACAGCTTTAGCACGCTTTCAGCTCATGCCTACAGATCTCATTGTCGTTTACACCCTGACAAAACTGAGGGTTGCACATAACACCTTTTGGAGTGAAACGTTGTGGCACCAGCGGCACCCTTAGAGAAGGCCACTTGACACCCGATGGCACTCTTACAGGAGCCATTTAGTGCTTGATACAAGATGTTGTTTAACTTTCTTAAACTGAGCCGAAGATCTTGAATTATTTTTCTCAAACTCGTGATTTTAAATATCCCCACAACCAAAAGTCACAATGAATTTGTAAGATCTGGAGATAGTAGTGTCGTTCCTATCGAAAACATCGACAAAGGACAAGTCTGGTCTTTAAATCTCAACCTGAGCAACGTTGTAACAGGAATAGTTACTTGCGCAGGCTCTCCAAACTGCAGGAATATAATTGAAAAAGAATGACTTTATTTTTAATAGTGCTTCATATCGTTTAAATGTAACAGAAACTGTTTGAAGTTTGTCACCATTCAGCAGTGGCGTACTCAGGGGGTTCAGGGTGGTGGTTGCAGCACCCTCCGAAAATTTCAAAACGAATTTTTAAAATGTAAGAACTAAGGTTTTTTTTTTTTTTTTTTGAAATCCCAAAATGAGAAAAGCTTTTAGAACAAAAAATTAACTATAGGACAAAATTACAAGAAGGATTTCTTTTGCTTTGACATGTCTATTTACTCCTCGAAGAGAAAAAGGCAAGTATTTTAGTCAAAAATGTAAGTATTAAAAATATTTTTGTTCATTATAAACGAAAAATATTTCGTGTTTCTGAGAATTTTTGCGCAAAACACATAGTTTCACAGTAAATAGTTCAACAATTGTAAGGTTTTGAAAAGTCGACTGACTTTTGGATTGACTTGTAGACTACAATACAAAGGAACAACAAAGTATTTGGGGAGGCACTCTGTAATATAGGAGGTTTGGTAAGCATTTCATACAATTGTCGATTATAATCAGCAAAAGTAAACGAATTCTATTTGAGAGAAGCATGTTCCTAATCTGATGGGGACCTTTGGCTTATACAACACGTTCATTAACTTAAAGAAGGTTGCTAAGCAGCTGAATCAAGAAAAGTATTCCTAAAGTAATGCTTATAAAATTGGCTTATTTTAATGAGAATTGTAAGAAAGAAATCGGAGTGTGTACTTTCATTTGATGAGAGATTGTTCTTCGCAATTTACTTCGAACAAAAACAAAAAATGAAGGTAGAGGCAACAAAGAAAATCGGAGTTGAACAATTTTTAAGGTCATCATCACTGACAAAAAGCACTTCACGAAATCGTAAAGCAAAACACATCATAAAAAAGCGATTATTTCGTTCCTTTTAAAATATTTCGGACTCCAGCTGAGGTTTGGAGAAAGGTAGAGGGAAAAAAGAAGATAATTTTCTGATTCTTCACACAGCTTTCCTCGGGACGTCGTCGTTTTGACAGTCTGGGGGAAAATCTTTCGCACGCTGCGACGTTGCCAGATTTCAATTTTCCACTCTTCTTCCCAGTTATGGAAAAAAAGAAGAAAAAAGACAAAATAAACTGCATGAGATGGAAATGTTGCTCTTTTCCAGGTATGCGTTTTCGAAAATAAGAAAGAAAATTTATGAAAAAAATCTAAGTAGTTTTCCTGAAATTTCTTTTCGTCTTATGAACACTTAAAGTGCTTTTCGTTTTAGTAGTGTAAAATGATAGGTTATTTGGAACAGCGTTTTCGGAAGACCTTTTTTAACTAAATCGTGTCGTGCGAAGCTTTTATGAGCTTATGGTGGGCGGAAGAAATTACGATATACTATGAATATCTTAAAAGTCTGCACTTTCAACTGCAGCAAAATGGGATTACGGAAAAGAATGTAACATAATGGGGAACGTAGATTGCCATCTGTGATATTGTATCACATTTGAAGATTTTCCTACTGCTTTACGTTCCATGAATTGACTTAAATTTTCCGCGGTCGTAATGATAAGAGAGTTGTGTTTCGAGTTCTCAAAATTATTTCGAGTTAAATCACATAAATGTAAACTTCATTCAATTTGATGTATTATTTTTACCTGTTTTAATGAGCACTGCTTTCATAAGAGAATGTCTTAATTACGTCAGCGCTGCAAAGACTTGTTGAAGGTTTGGACGAAGAGAGGTTAAATTCAAAGTAGTACTAAAGTGCTTGAAGAACTGAGATTATTTCGGCTCAGTTAAAAAAATATCTTCCCGTTTGGCATATCTTAAGTTTCTGTAAAAGTAAATAGATATACATATTTCCTTTATATTTAGCATCATACATAAGTGTCTACTGAATGCACTTAAATTATGTACAGGCTTTAAATGTGCATAGTTATTCAAGAAGTCCTGCGTTTAGTATCAACACTAGCTACCTAATTCATGAATTTTCAAGAACAAGAGACTTGATTTTATAGTTTTTGGTGGATATTCTATAAAGAGCAGGCTGCAAACCAAATTGAAACCCATCAGCTTCATCAGGTAAAATCAGAGGCTTGCACCCATTTGCACGGGGGGGGGGGGTATTTTTACATTTGTATTTGCCCTTTATTCCGGGAAATTTTAAACCTTGACTTTCAATTTTTACACATTTGAATATAACTTAACACTATATATCCTAATTTAAACCATAAATTTTTTTAAGTAAATTTTGTACTTAAAAAATAATGGTTTGTACGTATTGCGGGTGTGACCGTATAGTTACATCAGAAAACACACACAAATCATTATTTTTTAAATGCAAAAATTGATTCAGTAGATTTTATACAAATGGATGAAGCACCATTGGGTCCATAAGAGATGCAGGCCAAGGGCTGTTCGGAAATTTGATTAATTTATTATTCTTCTCAGAAATAATTGGATCGTTAATGACATCACCTACATTTTATCTTAATGTGATAAGTAATATCGAACAAAAGTAGACGCATCACAATATAAATGCAGATGTTCAGCATTAACGATATTTACAAAAAAATAATTTTGAAAAATATTTTACTAATTAATTTATTTATTTTTATTTTATTTATTCATTTATATTTTATTTTGTTTAATTTTATTTACTTATCTATTTATTTATTATTATTTATTTATTATTTTTTCCTAATATTGAAATTCTAGTGTTTCAAACAAAAAGCAAAAATTTTATTTATAAATTAACTGTGTTCTGCAATTCATGAAATAAATTTTTAACTTGACGAATACATTTGGTACATGGTTCTTAAAAAGTTTGAAAAATTCCGTGTTTGATAAAAGTATATTGTAAAAATGTCGCCGGTCATATTGCGAATTTAACGAAAAGTTGCTGCTTAAATAATGCCTTTTCCGCCCTCCCCCTTCTTTAAGTGATTTAGAGTAAAGCTTTTCCACAGAAATTTGCAGAACAAAGAAATTTTCGCGTCGAAACAAAAACAAATCACCGATCTTAAAAACCTTATTCATGAAGTAATCTTTCAAACTCTCTTTTATTTTCACCCAGGTGAAAAGTTTATGGCTTTATAGCTGACCTCAGGTATAAAATGTTTCCCGCCAGAAGAAATAGTTACAATTGTGCCATCCGTT
>JAXGGA010021610.1:12500-16305 GCA_038373865.1 Uloborus plumipes | reverse complement strand
ACCCCCCCCCCCCCCACTTGTTTGCTGTGATTATAGATCCGGCGAGTTCGTGAATTTTGGCATGTACTGGGTATTTTTGCTTTAGAAGAAGTCCTCCGTCAGAAGCACACGGTGTGGTTACACATCAAAATTTATGAAAGTTAATTCAGGATCTACAGCTGCTTGAAGCAAACAAACGCTGGCTCAAGTATTTCGTTTTCGTATGTTGTGTCAATAACACCAATGCTTAAAAGTGCAGTTGCTTGGCGGCCCACTAATCATAGTGCGTATCTGAGGCATAACGCAGAAATTTCCTTGGTCAAAACGTGCTCAGTTTTCTCTCCATATCTTTTTCGGACCATTACCAGTTTTCAGACTAAAGAGAAATTTGTCAGTAGACATCACATTGTCCGGCTGTATCAAATTTTCCAAATCAGAGCTTAAACTAAACTGTTAGTTTGCACCAGTTATGGAAATGCTGAATCCAGTTCTCAGGCCGCTAATGATTCATATTTATTACCAAATATGACTCCCGCCGATTAGTTGCTATACGTCTGCTACCTTCTACTGATCGTTGTATGAAATCGCTAGTACTTTCAATCTTCTACCAGGAGCCTTAAGTTCACACAATGTGGAACACCGAGCAGTTGAATTACTTTGTTTGAAACTGTCCAGACTCCAACATTCTCACAGTGTTTCCTTCCAGAAACATGTCTAGTTAGAGCCTTTGAGACATCATTAGTCCTGATCATTTAAGTCACCGTGTTTTGCTGATATTGCACAGAAACTAGAGCTACTCCTTGGAGATGCCCAATTGAGCTGTGTGCTCCGTTGTATACTAATTATTACGTAAGCAGAGATTTTGTCTAGTTGACGTCAAATTCAAACTGCCAACAACAACCCATGCACTGATTACCTTTCCATTAACGACTCACCTTAAGTAATTTTTAAAAATATATGTTTACTTACTTTTTTTTTCACCATTTGAGAGTTATGCTGAAAGTTTGAACAACAGTGTACACATAGGCTATCTCAGTCAAAAGTGTGGAGTACAGGTAGGCATTAAAAAATCAAAACAGTTTAAGAAACATGATTCACCCTTGTCTCATCTTTTTAGGAATGTAACTAACACATAACTAAAATAATAGTCATCACTATTTTGAAGCACAGGGAGTAACAACTTAGTCAGAAATTTACCATATTCGCCAATCAGCACTTGCGTAGCTGTAAAAATGGCTGTATTCGAAATAATGAAAATGTTTTATAGGTTTTTCTTTTTTTTTTTAATTATAATCTGATGTCAATATTATTCTAATTTTTTTCCACGTGTACATTTGTAAGAGGTACACTATCCAAAATTCTAACATATCACATAATCTCTAGTTCTAATAAGAACTGAGAAAATGTTCATAAAAACCAGAAGTTTATTTCTTGCCATTTCTCAAGAGTAAACGTAACGAGAGAGTAGGTCTGTTTGATTCTTGATGGACTTTCCAATTGCTTGAATTTCCTTCATTTTATGTAATAATTCCAATACGAGTGAAAAATACCTTCTAAAATATATGAAAAAAATCATTTACGTTTTATTGTTCCTATTTTGTTAATTAATTTAAAATTTTAATCATGTTATATTGCTTTTTTAAGTGCTCAGACCTTCAGAAATGTCACCAAACCTAGGTCAAAAGTTTATTTTACCTTCACTTTCAATTGACGTTTTCGCAGTGCTATAGACTAGCTGTTATTGACTTATAATTTTACGTTCATTGCTTCACAACACTTTTAGGTATGTCTAGCTTTGCATGTGATTTGTAAATTTTCAGTTTTCAAAACTTGATTATAACTAATAATTCAGCTTTTATGTAATAAGCGAGTACAAATGTGTGGTTAGAATATGATTTCTATTTCACCGGCATAACCTAATTATGAAGTGAGAAAAAACTTTTATTTTTACGCGTTTCATCCAAAATTTGAAATATATATATATATATATATATATATATAATATATATATATATATATATATATATATATATATATATATATATATATATATATATATATATATATATATATATATATATATATATATATATATATATATATATATATATAATATGTGTATATAATATATATATATTTTTAATATACATATATATATATATATTATATATATATATATGTGTATATATAATATATATATATTTTTATATATATATATAATATATATATATATATATATATATATATATATATATATATATATACTATATATATATATTATATATATATATATATATATATATATATATATATATATATATATATATATAATATATAAATATATATATATATATATATATATATAAATATATATATATATATATATATATATATACACAATTTTTTTTTGACAATTTTCTCAAATATTTGGAAAACAGAAACTTTTAAAAAGAAAAAAAAAATCTTGATAGTAAGATCAAATAAGAATCAAAAAAACTTCCCTGAAAAGCCAAGAAGTTAATGTGACTTGTCCTTCCTTTTACAAGAACGCAAATTTAGTAAAAAGCATAAACTTCACTTTCCCAAGTAGTTTTACTGAACGTGAAAATTACTGGAATACTTGGAATAGTCGGAAATGTCTGTCAGTTGAGCAGGAAGAATCGAAGGAAAGGGCAAAAGAAGATGAGGGGGAGGGGGATAAATGGTAGTCATACGTCAGCAAAAGAAGAGAAGAACTCACTTTAGGACGAAGAGAAAGGTGAGAGAATAGAGTGAACAATGTGCCGCATAAATCAATAAAACCTATCTTTTGCGGCAATTTTGCACTTTTATTTTTGAAGCGCATACTACTTGACATACTTTCTCGCCAGCATATTTGCATTATTTTCCTTTGAGGAAATAGTTCAGTATCCTGAAGATGCCTAACTATTCGGCCAATTACGTTTTGATGCAGGTCTTGAAATGAGAAACCGTTTCATGCTATACCTTTACGCCTTAACTTTGTTCAACTTGTATTTTCACGTATTAAACATTTCATTAAGTAAAGAAACATGTCCAGTCAGAACAAAGCATGTCATACATTAGTTTTAATATTGCAGGTACACGTCGTGTTTCACATGTAAATATAATTACAGTTGTTTACAACTAATAATATCGCGAGTTTGAAAAGTGTAATAGTGTAAGAAAAGTTTTATTTCTTTTTTCTGATGTACTGTTTTCAATATATGTTGCGTGAGAAACTGCTATGTGTTTGCTTTCTTCTTCTTTCTTTTCCTTTTTCTTTCTTGTCTCCTTCCTTCTTTTTTTTAATATTCCTTAAACTTACCTATCATTTGACGGACACGTCTAGATCTATGTAAAAAGAATCAGAATAATAATCTTAAATAAATAGATAAATAAATAAATAAATAAATAAATAAATAAATAAATAAATAAATAAATAAATAAATAAATAAATGAATCAATCAATAAATCAATCAATCAATGTATTTATGAGGTCGTCACTGCTATTTGTATAATAAATGCATTAATTTTATATATTGCAGATAATGCTTGTGAGCTTGTAAATACATTAACAATAGCGTCATAACGCATTTTTAGTTAAACTGAATTGCAGCCACGATTCTGGGATTATAAAGAGCCATTTTGTCAATGAAAATTCCGGATAGCCAGATATATGTTAGTATAAATTCAATCCTGAAGGAATCAGTCTTTATGGGCCAATTATGATATTTATTTTAACTTTATATATATGTGTGTATTCAAATACTGATATTTTTCTTCAAAATTGTTAAGGCATTTATGTAGTAAAACACTAAATTTAAAA